>JAOWAP010001446.1:0-18370 GCA_028565235.1 Hypoxylon lenormandii
CCCGCAGCCCGGTGACCCGGATTTCGCGGGCTGGCCTGCCGGGGCTAACGTCGGCCATTGATTACTTACTGTACCTTTAAGGACCTAGGGTAACGAGGCATGTCGAAGGAATGAATAAGACCACTTATGAATAAAGCGATACAATTTGTACTTTGTTTGTCTCCTGGTGTTGTCCTCGGGTATCCCTGAAGAGGCTACATTTGCACATGATTGCGGCAGAACAATGAATTACAAATGGCAGGTATGGAATTGTGAATGACCATATGCCATTTGAGGCCCTCTCTGCCTGGGGCAACCTGCGCATAAACCTAAAGCAAACCCAGAAACCCGGCAGCAGCACCGTATAGTACCTTGGGCACAAATCACATGCCGTATCTTATATATCCTGCAAGGTATCTCATAATATTTTCAATTGTTCCTCTCCATATCATATTGAAGTTGGACGTTGTTAACAAGGCAACACCGGTGCCAACTTTTGCCTCAGCTTCTCAAGTCATCCAGCGATCATGCCGAGACTAGAGTCTACCAAACGAGAGGGGTTGGACGCCGAGATGCACCGGCCTGATCCCGTCGAAGAGCGCGCTAAGGCGGACGTGAAAGAGAAGAACAACAACAACGACGAGAAGCTAATTAGGTAACCACGGCCCCGAGGAGCTCAAGGGCGAGTACCCTTCTGACATGATTGAAGAGATAGAAGGCACGATGAAGATTAGAAGCAAGGACCAACAGCAGAATGGAGGTGCGAATGAGATCTACATATACAGCGATGTGACAGCTGCAAAGTTTCGCCGCTTGAGCGAGTTCCTCGAAAAATACAGCCACCTTCCAGAGAACGCTGTATTCGAACACGACGGCGCCCCGGATGACGACGTATGCCTCTTGTGGGTCGACGCATGCAATCTGCTGTCTCTGTGAGCAGCCCACATAGGCGGCAGCGTATACAGAGTCCGCGCTACGGAGCAGGAAGTCGGAACGGACGGCCTTAAAGGAGAGACCATCGCGGTGTTGATTCAGAGACAGATCGTGGAGGCGGATGAGAGGCTGTGAAAGTGCGGACTTCATGGGTCAGATACCAGGACGAGTGAAGACAGCCTCCTTCGGAGATTAATGGAGCAATCATTGCCGCAATGTCATGGAAAACAAAAACTGCTGATATCGTGAAAGTTCGTAGCAGAGAGAAGGACCTTCCGTCCAGCCATATAAGTACCAATGACTCAAGCTACTAGATAGGGGTACATTCAGAAGCTCGGAATCACGTCAACGTTAGCTTTCCAAGAACAGTACAGATACTAAAGTCAGATTTGTGTGCTGCAGGTGTGAATATTCGCAAAGTAATGTAAACACCTACATAGACCTGATGTCGCGGACATTTTGGGTACCACGCGTGTGCAGGACAATATCATTACTTACCTAGATAGCAGATCATACCCCTAAGTCAGATCATAATACTTACAATTGTACGACCAGAGCAAATTAATAAATTGGTTCTTGATTTCGCAAATTCTGCTAAACTACCAGAGCATCTACCATTCCCACCCAACAAGGCCGGGGATCTTGAACTCAGTCAACTCGGATTCTCTATTTGGGCATCCAGCATCTTGACCTCAACATCTCAGTCCTCGAAACTCTTCTCTTATCGACAAGATACGAATACCTACCCTGGGTACACCCATTTCGGCTCATAGGCTTCTAAGATCAACCTGCTTTGACGCGAATCAAGGTGTTCAGCCACGATGTGTTATCAGACTGACACAGTTGGCAGATGCAGAGCCGGCAACCACAACACTGGTGTGGTAGGCAGTGCGCCATCAATTTGTGCCGTCGCCAACGCCATTGATGGGAGATTCGGATCGTGTAGAGCCGTCCAGTTCGTAACGTTGACATCAGAGAAACACTCAGTGGCCACATGTCACAAGTGCAGATATAAGTTCAGTCAAGAGCGGGAGGCCCGAGGAGAACGGAAAACCCTGGAGGAAATCCAACAGCATAGCGAGGAGCGCAAGAGACAGAAGGAACACGAGAAGCAGGAACGCGCGTGGAGGCACGAGGACAGAAAAAGGGAAAAAGAGCTCGAAGGGCAGGAGAAGCGCCAGAAAGCTGAGCAGAAACGTGGGAAACGCGAAGGACGTATGAGGCAAAAGGATATCAAGAAGCAGGAACATGAACAGAGAAAGATTCAGCGGGAGCACCTGAAGAGAGAGAGAGAAGAGGCAGGCGAGAGACGCAGGCTCGAAGTCGAGTACGAACGCGAGGTGACACGCTACGCGCGCTGCTACAACCGCGAGATGGCGCGCTACAACCGCGAGATGGCGAGCTACGATAACGACCAGCGCAGGAGGCGGGAGCTAGAGAGGCGCTTCGAGGACGATCAGCGTAGGAGGCAGGAGCAATATGAGCGCGACGAGGAGGAGAGACGCAGGAGACACGGGGGAAGGAGGTAGCTATCATGACCCCTATTTATGGGTTGTCAGATCGTCTAGGCCCGCTAAACGGGGGTCTCGATTAGCTTGCTGCCTACCACAAACATTGGGGGAAACATCCGAGGTCGAGCAGGTCTATACAGGTTATAGACTTAGATAATGTGGAATTGCATGAAGACAGGTAGAGGTAAATATACGAGCATTGGTCCCTTGAAAAAAAATCCCCAACCGTCGTGTGCATAGCTTTTCTGAATGTGTAGACTGTCATGGCCTCCTATCTTTATAGGCGGCTCGAAAACTTCAAATATCAAATGCCCGTTACAAAGTACGAAGTTAGAACTAATAACTCCCATTAAAAATAATTAAACCTATCATGTATTTATATACGAATAATAGACGTAAATAAAAGGCAGTGAAAAGTACAAATTTTATGAGTAAATATCGTAAAGGTTTTTAGAGAAAAGAACTTTCTATTTAATTCTAAGTAAAGGACTAGAGAAAGGCTTAGAAAACTGAGAAGGTAAAAGATAAATAACAAGAGAGGAAGACTGGGCATTCTTTCTACATGTCACTTATTCATATGAAGTGCCAGTGACTCGAGCGACTGGATAGGGTACACTCGGGAGCTCTTAGGTACATGGAAGCCAGCAAGACGCAAGATAAACAACTAAAGACCTCAGAAGCATGTCAAGTTGATCATCCAAAAGTACTTTAGACACCGATCCAGGTGTGTGTCACTGTCAGGGCCGCAGCCCTCATCAGCTAGGTTGGGCTACGGACCTGTTGGTCACCCTTAGGGCTCAGATAGGAGCTCATGGCTAGAACAAGGGGCTAGGGGGCCTGGATAGGAGTTACGGGCTTATAGATATGAAGGAAGAGATGAGCTTAGGAGCTGGACCTCTTGGCGTATAGGTTTCTTTGTCCTGATCTCCTGCATATACATGGGACTTGGTAGCTCCCTAAATTCGTAACTCTTCGTGCAACAACATAGTTGCTTTCTTATCGCATGGTTTGCTTGGTGACAGTCACAGACGTGGATATGCTTATAGTGCGAAATACCATCATTGACTAGAACATCGTCACGGATAAATGACATACATCAAGACCACCATCATCAGATGAAATATGTATTCACAGGTGACGCCTCTAAGTCAGACCCTTAATACTTGTAATTATACGGCCAGACTAAAGTTTATAAATACCAGATAAGATTCTTCTCAAATGCCAGAAGAAATACCATCCGTCATCAACAAGGCCAGGTGCATTAAGCTCAATCAACTCGAATCGTCCATCTTATCCAGCCCTCCATACACAACGATTGAAACTCATTATCCAATTACTGAGGCTGAGATCTCATTGGTAAGTTGACTTCGACACCTGACAAGTCCATAATTCTGCGAGCTTTTATGGAGCTATCACTGTCGAGTTCCTGTCGGCCACTTCATAGAGACCTAGGACGAGAATAGATGAAAACAGGCTGCTGAATCCCCTGACACCCACCCTAGCAAAGTAGAGACGAACATCAATCAGCTAATACGGAGGTATAACTAGGATCGGAAGGGGTTCAAATTCTACTCAAGAATTGGCTCATCAATCCCGCCTCTCGATCTCGACATTACAGTCCTTGGAATCTTTCTCTGTCAATAAGATACCGGACACATACACTCATTTCGACTCATACGCTTATGAGATCAACCTATTTCGACGCAAAACAGAGTGTTCACCTTCGATGTGTCAATTAATTTATACATTTGAACGATGCTATACAGGCAACCACCCTATAGGCATTCCTATAGACACTGCAGCTGTATTTTGTGCTGCCGCTGACACCAGATCTGAGGAAACCGCATTGTGCGGGAATCACCAATATACAACAATATTATCAGGGATATCAATGTCCACATGTTCGAACTGCATAGGGAAGTATACAACACCATATGCGCCCTCGGGGTATGACTCCCTCGAAATCAACGAACAACAGAGAGAGCAGGGGTATCTCCCGGAGCCAGGAGGACACAGATATTACGACTTGGCTATGGAGCAAAAAATACAGGAAGAGGTGGACAAATCCGAACGCGAGACACGCGAGAAACGCAAGCGCAAACAGCTGGCCGAATTGGAACGAGAGCTGCTCAAGGCCAACCCAGAACAGGTACGCAATGCACGCGAGGCAGAAAAGGCACGCAAGGCGGAAGAGGTACGCAAGGCGAAAGAGGAAAAACGTAGAGAGCAGGAATACTGGGTAAATGTAAGACGCGAGGCAGGCGAGAGAAGGCGACAAGAAGCCAGGCTGCAACGTCAGCAGAGGAACGAGCAGGGACAAGGCGAGCGCTGGGACCGAATATATATTATTAGGGAGGAGCCGAACCGCAAGAGAGACAGGAAAAGGTGAGGTGGCTATGATAATACCATCGATAGATTGTCAAATTATTTAAGATCGATAAACGCGGCCTCGAGTGGCTTGCTGCCTGTCATTAATATTTTACATACTTATGAATTAGAAAGATAATTCTATTCAAAGTACAGGCTTGACTAATATAAAATCAATTGCAGGCAGATATAGGTGAATCTATAAGCATTACCTGGGCAATCCCCTGAAAGAAGTCCTCAACCGTTGTATGCATAGGTAGTTTTCCTGAATAGCTGGCGGATAGTGTCTTGTCTGTTAGAATTCTGGAACTCCGAGACTCAAGTAGCCTCTATAACGGGAACCGTTGAAATTATTGTATCGGCAGAAGTGCCTTCACCACCTGCAATCAGAAAGCGAACAACGAAGAGGCTTGAAGACTATCCTCCATCATAAGGGTACACAATTGCTGCTTAAGGGTTCTTCGCCGAGACATTGAGTTTCCAATGGGCAGAGTGCCAGGATCCATAGAGGTACAAATTCAAATGATTCACATAGTGGCTAAAGTGATTCTACAGTGACTTGGTACTCACGTTCGTCACTGTAATCCGCACAAACCATATTACCAAGCCCCTATTCCGCAAGAAATGTTATGCAACTTGTCACTGCCCTTATACTATCGGATAACTTGTTATTACCTATCAGTGAGTTTCAATACTAAGAGTATCATACAGAGCGACTACAATCTTCAAGATTGTCTCTACCTCCTAATATCTATAGGTAGTCTTTTAGGCGAGCGACAAATTGCATCTTCGGCCTTTATTGGTGATGACTACGAGATATAGAAATATATGTCACAAGTTAACCTGTATTTTGTTTTATATTTCTATAAGGTACCTTTGGAAGTTGAGATTGCTGCTGCGTTATAACTCCTCACATCCACACGTACCCTCGAGCCCTGTTGCGCTTAAGGCCTGTTGTTTGATCCCAATTATTGAATGTATACCGCAAATCAAGAAAAATGAGGCGCATGCGTGTCTTGCAGGACTGCCGCAGCCTGTCTAAGACAGCCATTGGTACCCGTCGTCCCACGAGGTGGGCTAACAAGGGATGTGCGCCTGAATTATCCCAAACAAGCTTGGCCGTGTTCTAGATTGACTCGGCTGAGAATAGACGTGCTGCAAGGGATCGGGCCGTATGACGAGTACTAAGGATGCGAGGGATGCATTCAATGCGTAGGTATCACTTACAGCTTACCGCTGATACTGTAACAGCAATCAAATCATTTTAATTTCTAGATTTTGTGCTATGGTTGAAAGACAGAGGGATGCCAAACGTGTAGTGCTCATTCCAAAACATCCCACGATTTAAGGCCTTGTAAGGCATCCAATAGCCTCAAACCTCTCTCATTAGCCCTATGCATTGAGGATGTTTCCATTCTCAAGATACGTCGTGTCGTAGCCGATGTGAACCGTAGACTTGGACATATCGAGCCAATTGTCCTGATCTTTCACGGCACCCTCCACCCAGTCCGGATCCATGACGAGATTCCTCAGGCACGCCAGGTCTGGCATCCAGTACTCGAGGACGAAATCGGCCTTGCTGACCTCCCAGGTAGGTCTGACCCTGTGCAGATCGCCTTGGAAAGCATCACACAGTTCGGGCAGTCTGGTGTACTATTTGAGCGTTAATCAACGTTGAGTCTTGAAAGAAAATTAGATGTTGGGTCAACTTACAACAGAGTGTTTTGTTATGCCGTGTTTATTCATCAGCGGGACGGCGTGGGGGATGTGCCATTCTCGAAACCAACGCATGAGCGCTTCCTCCGAGACACCATCCTTTCGGAAGTGCTCGATTGTGTACTTGACTAGCTGCTGCCCGGACATGATTCAGCACTGGAAGTCTTGTGGGTGGATGTAGTATGTGTTGCTATTGTGAGAAAGAGTAGCTGTTATAAACTCGAGGATTGCTCCTGTTTATATCCTCGAAAAAAAAGGAAAGGTGGGTAGACCGAAGGATGTCTCACGAGTCTCGGACCTTTGATAATCCAGCCAGCTTCATCGAAGATCTCCGTCCTGTGTGCATATCCTCTTGAAACTAGCTCTGTACGAGATGCTTCTTAGAGTACTATATGCGCGATTCAGTCCTACACCGCTTCTATGACTGTAGGACTCGGCAGATATGTCCGATTTGAGAGGTGCTTAATCTACCTAGGTATTGAAGATATGTTGCCATCTGACAGCGAAGTTGATAACTTTTTGCTGAAGCAATGAATGTAGAATGCAAAGGAAGAGAAGAGGCAGGGGTTGAGTGAGGTTCGGATATAGAGCGCAAATTCTCCATCAATGAGTATTTCTAGGTAATCATGCCCACAAGGGCCGGCCCGGAGTCATTTTGAGACAGCAGCCGGTCTCGCTATTGGTGAAATATCAACTCTTGGGTTTGATATCTGTAGGTATGGTGGAATAGGTACATAAATGAATCTTAGTAGTACCTCAGTGATTGTAACTTGAACAGTTGGGGAGAAGCATTAAGGGGGTTCTCCTTTGGCTCCTTGGTGAAAACTGGTCGAGTTAACTCTGTTACTCTCGCATAGTCTCCTTTAGCTTATAATTGGACATCGATATACGCATCGTAGAGCGCCATTGAAATCCCTGCCGAGCGACAGTATTGAAGCTATCACGGTAACATTGATCGTGGGATTTCCCCCGCACTTGGGGGTCAAAGGGATACGAACCAGGATAGATAGCGCGGGTGAGGCTAGGGCTGTTCGCTTCTGCATGCTACCGTTGCCTGCATACATGAACGCATCGGGCATGGTCTGGGCGATTGTGTTCCTTCGATGTACAGACGTCTAGGCCTACTGGTCTTGCCTTCACGAGCAACGGGTGATGGATATACTGCTCAAGGGGTCTATTATTCTATCGGCTCGGGGAGGAAGAACGGGAAATAAATCGCCTCAGGTGGTACGTGTCGATTGCTCAGTGTTGGAAAGCTGTGCGTCGAAGAACATCCAACGAGAAATGCAAGGGGTATCCATAAGGTGGGGATCGACAGTGTGCAACGTGCAATATACATGGGTTCCAAACAGGTCTCGTAGAAGGAATCCTACCGTGAGGCGTAGCAATTTAGACTACATGGTAATCTTGTACAGAGCCTCGTACGACTCTCCTCCCTTCATAAGCGCGGCGGCTGAACAAAGAACGGTTCTTAATACAACGACCTCCTCTTCCTAATCTTGGCTACGTTCTACGACTGAACTCATGAAAACAATAGCTGATCAATTACCTCAAATCCCAATATCGAACTCTAGCATTGAAAATGGCGTCAGGTTTATTCATAGACCCAACTACCCTCCTCCGGATCGCCCCGGCCATCTCGTCCACTTGCTCGTTGTGGTTCGGTTGGGATCAATACGAGTTCCTTCAACTGTTCCTGAAGCTAGACATACAAGGTCACAGCAATAAGATGCTTCCGTCATACTTCAGCACCGTCTTCGATCGGGGAGCACCCCGCGTGGTGGGACTCCTCTTCACCACCATCTTGACGTCCGCCGCCAACCTGAGATACGCCCCCGACGGCCTCCTGCGAGAGCGTGTCTCCTTTATCTGGTACTCGGGTGCCATCGCGTTTGCTCTCGGCCATTTTGTTTACTTCCCTTTTGTTCTGCCTTCCATCAAGGCCATTAAGGGCGACGCCAAGGAGAAGAACGTCACCGAGCTCAAGAAATGGCTCTACGTCCACAACTGGCGCACTCTGACCGTCGACCTAGCGGGCTGGGCCTGCTGTATCGTGGCTGCCGTCAAGACTCTCTCCCCATGATTGCTGACCGCTTGGGAGAGAAAATACTCGGGGAACGGGTGTACAGTTGATGCATGTCATGTAACACAGAAGAGTGTCGAGACCTCTAATCGACCTAAGAGGATATTCTGAACGACGGAGCAGCAACTGACAGATCGCAAGTTGATGTACCTAGTCAAAAGAGTCAATACAGCTGCAAACTTTTATTTCCCTCATGGTCGAGAACGGAGTGCATAAGCCTTCCTTTCTCACTTCGCTTGATCCTAGAGCGAAAAGAGAAAGAGCGTGGGGGGACACACAGAGAAAAACGAGGTGAGAATAAAGTTGCGAACGATCAATCATTATGGTCGTTTCGTCGTCAAGTCGGGTTTTCTTCCGCTTTCGACTTGGGGATCTGCGTACTCATCACCGTGTTCCCCGAGGCATCCGAGGCGGCCGAAAAGAAAAGAAGGAAAGAAAGAAAAAAAAAATTCTTCTAGACACCCACCACCGCCTAGATTAGGAAAACGAGGATCCGCAGAGAACCGGTGCTCACGCTTGGCTTACGCGTGGCGGTGTGAGACGCCGACCAGGGCGCCTGCTTTTTTTTATGGCTGCGCATGCCGCTATCGTGGTCGCCAATACATGCCTCATTCACCTGGCTTCCAGAACCCCTCCACCCCGGGACGGCATGCATTGCACCTGTCCGAAAGGAGCGTCGCCCGCTTTCGAGATGCGCCTCAATTTCTCGATGCCAAGGCGATCAACCTTAATATCCCTTATGGATAGGACTTCAAGGGCCAGGGTATCCGTAGAAGGCGAGCGGGATGGCACCGGCTCGATTGAACGAGCTTGGCGCCATCTACGTAGCGACGGGAACCAAGATGGTGTGCCGTTCCTGCATTTGATCGACTCGGACAAGGTATCGTTCCAGACCACTTTCTGTGAGTCCAGAGTTAAAGGTCTCGATCGCGTATTGCTGGCTTGCGTCGATGCATGGGCGTCAAAGTCGCTCGGTGAACGGCTTTTCCAACGTCGTCTGACGCCCGTTATCGGTTTGCCGTCCCAAGCTATTTGCCTCGTTCCCCATGCTAGAGTTCCGGCGACGGCTACCCTTGTGGAGCAGAAAAAGAGGAACATAATTCCGCACCAGAAGGCCTAGCCCGTCCCGGTTCAGAAACAGAACGACTTGCAAGCGAGGGCGGGTGCTTGAAGACTAATGCAACGGGGGACTTTCCGCGTTCTTAACGAGTAGACATGATACAGCATGGAATTGGGATACGTGAGCCTCCGTAGAGTCTTCACTATAGATATCATAGCAATGGATGCATCGAAATCCTAGCTTCTTACCGGACCTGGCTCCATGTTAGATACGCGATGCCCCGAGGGATTATGAGATTATACTTAGGTTGCTATATTTCCTGTTGGTCCTAATGTGAAAAACGCCATCGTGTCTAGAATTGACATCATTGGAGTCCTTCTCTCAAATGACCTTCGTAGTAGTCGGGGCCGCGAAAAAATGAAGAACATAGTTCATAGCAGAGACCTTAGAACACGACTGATATCCGATTAGCAAAAGTGAAATTCAATTCCTCGGCCGATTGGAATGAACGAAATAGACTCGGCGGCAGTAGCACTCGCGGCAATGGATCTCCTGGATTACCCGACCTATCGCGGGGTTTTCCTCGGTGCTCCTTGTGGCCTTCCTGCACATGAACTATAACGGCGAGCTTTCCTTTCGGCTGTTGATCTTCTCTGTCGCATAAGCTACGGGTGATGCGATACCACTGCCTCCTGTAACCCCATTTTGAAAGCTCTCTGGGAATTGATGTGGCACCGCTCGGGTCGAACTCGTTGGCATTGCTTTTTTTCTTTTTCTTTTCATGCTGTTCGAGCCGTCTCGTTCGCTTGTCGAGCCCATGAGGCTGCCGTGTCCCTTAAGATACAGCACGGAAGCGGCCGCCGTTTGTCTTACCTCCATACATGCGCCATTTTCCAATACTGTTTATTCCCACACAACTTTGCTAGAGAGCGAGTTGGTTGGGCATCCTTACATCTCCAACTACGATCGCCATTGT
Organism: Hypoxylon lenormandii; assembly: GCA_028565235.1. Classification (NCBI taxonomy): domain Eukaryota; kingdom Fungi; phylum Ascomycota; class Sordariomycetes; order Xylariales; family Hypoxylaceae; genus Hypoxylon; species Hypoxylon lenormandii. The sequence continues at coordinate 10,626 of JAOWAP010001446.1, forward strand.
CCCGGACCGATTGTCTGGTTCTCTTCTGTTCATTGTGAATCCTACGCTCTGACTCTCACGGCCGTCAAGACCACACTGCTGGCTCCTTCGAATCGAATTGCTCTGTTCCTCCTCACGAGTGTCTCTAAATTCTAGCGAGCTTACGGTCTTTATGTGCGTTGACGACACCGCTGCCAATGACGCAGGCGGCAATGTTTGAAAAGTTGACTGCCGTGACTGCGTTGAGGACAGCTTGGACCGTCATTCGTAGGCAGAGAGCTGTCTAGGGTGTCTCGGACCAGGTTGCAAGTAGCCGTGTGGAAGATCTCGGCTGGTCGCATCCGCTCCATCTCAAATGGGGCAATGATAACCAATCTCGCTAGAGGGCACGTCTATTCACCAAGATTACGTAGCATAAGGAAGTAATTCGTGGTTTAAACCCCCACATTGTCAGATCTGGTGGAAGCGGATTTCGGAATATCGCGATATGTTGAATGTTCTGCCATTAGAAACATGCGGATCTGAACTTTCCGCCTCACAGCAGATCTGACGGTTCAAGCTGTCGGGATTCAGACGATGGGCCATTGTCCAACGACTAATGAAGAAGTGTTTCGATATGTTCATGAGTTGAGTTAATGTATTGCTACCATTGCGTTATCGTCCTCTCCATCCTTTTCAATCTGTTCCGACTGAATCTTGTCTAGTAGCTCATTAACCTTTCTAATGCTCCCATGCAGTGATTCTATCCTTCCCTTAAGATCCCTAGAGCCGTTCGCCTCCAGCGCTGTAACCAGGTCGAGCATCCTCTCCTCCCCGAATTGGCCCTTGCTATAACTCTCCACGTCGCCGAGGTCCACCCCTCTCCTCGCGACCGAGTGGTCTTCCGAAATCCCCATTGTTTTCTCGATGCAGCGCAAGGCGTGCACGAAGATGTTAACGATTATTGTAGCTTGCAGGCTTCCGCAGTTTTTTAGTTGGAACTCCCCGAGCTGGAACCGCGGCACGGTCGACTGTAAAGTGGACTTGCGCCACAGGACGAACTGGAGCAAGTTGCTGAGGGACTTGAATAATTCGTCGTAGATATCCATCAGCCGAGCGTAGCACGAAACCACCATACACGCCGTCGACGTATCCATGAGATCCGAAGGACACGCGTCGTAGGCGTTTATTGAGGAAAGTCGGTCATCATCATCCGCGGACGGTGAGCTTTTTACGTCTTCGTCCATATCCCAAATATCATCCACCTCCCGGTCGCTTCCATCCATGGATAGGTCATCCGATGAGGCGTCATCGTCGTTCTCCGCCAGGGAAAACTTAAAGCCGTCTACTATATCGATGAAAGCTTGAGAGCTACTCAAAATTCCGTCGATGGGGTAAGGAGCATTGTTAAGTTGCCGGCGGTGGTCTTCACTGCCGCTTCTCGCCGTCGAGTCCTCTTCAGCGATGATCCGGATTCGCTTTAGCTGCTGGTATAGTAACCTCTGCAAGTTCCAAAGCTTCTGCATACGGACTTCCTGCGGATCCATCGATGATGAGTGCTGAGGGTCGTTGGAAAGGCAGTCCTGCTCGTCCTGAGACAGTCTCATGGAGTCGTCCACCGGTTCTATGCTGACTTCTATCTCCGAGTCGAGCGAGGATCTCCTGGACGGCGCGCTTAGCGGTGGCGAGGGACATCCTCCCGAGGAAGTGGGTGTTAGATCGGCAACACCAAGATGAGGTACGGTGGCCAAAGTGGCGGCGCTTTCCAGTCCATTGGTATTGCACTCTGATGTTTCGACATCCATAGTATCGTCCTGTTGTCGCCGCTGCTGCCGATTGATAGACCTTTCTCGAGTCCCGCGGCTGTAGGCAGGTCGACCGAGGCGCCGATGCATAGTGCTCGTACACACGGCATGTACACGACGGCACCGGACGCAGGGCTTGTCATCTTCCTCCTCCCTCCTACACTGGGACCTCTGTCGACTGCGCCTGCGGCAGGATAGACGACGCCTAGGCTTTGCCGAATGAAAAGGCTCGTGGGCTCCCCCACGACTCCTTGAGCCAAACAGCATTATAGACATATTTAAAGAGAAGATGTAGTTGTTATAAAGGTATCATAAATAAATGAATAAAATAATGGATAGAAGTTATCGATGATCGATCATAACGCATTCGAAACTCAAAAGGATGAGATTCTCAAGCTTTCTCTTGCTAACAGTGACCTGAGACGGGGACCTCATTATAAGAAGTCTCTCAGAAGAGATTGTCACGATAGGGAGAAAGGTACTTCGTTAATGTAGAAAATTAAATTATACAACTTGTCGACTCCTATATACGCGTCAGTTGCTCGATGTTACCGACAATCTCACCTGAAAATCTCACATTTTCTGATGCTACCCAGGGCTGTAAACTAAGCGACGAGTCTAGAAATGCGAACATCTATTCCTATCTTGTCCAGGTGAGCATGCAGAGAGTCATACCAACGACAACTATCGCCCTGCATTACCTATCCAAGAACAGCCCATCGCGCGCTTCGTATCAGCGGCCTAGCCATCGTCGACACACCCTTGCACCCACAGCCCGACCTGGAAGGGGGGGTACTATTCCCAATCCGTCCATCACGTCTGCCGATCAAATATACATAATTCTTCACCGGTTTCAAGTATCGCGCTTTTTCGTTGACTTCGAACTTTCCATGCATGTTCTATATTCCACTTGACGTGTCTTTCATGTATAATTGATTTTAATCACACCTAACTATCTAGTTTGGAATTCCCATGGCCTAGAATCATCCGTTTAGAACGAGGTAAAGTCCTCGACCAGGTACTGGATTACTTAGATGTCTTGATTCTTGATTCCCTCGAGCTACCTTCTGCTACTTGCAGCCGGATTGCTTCGTAGATCTCGATCCCGCTTTGTTTTGGGGTACAATGCGTCAAGGCAAAGGGAAAATCAATCCCATGTAGTTTGTGCCCCCCAACTGACAGGGCTTACTTGCATTGACAGTGAATCTGATATATGATATCTGGTTTAAAAAAAAAAAAAGAGAGCTGTGCAAGTAAGGATCTAATCCCACTCTTTTTTTTACTCCGTCCTCGGTCGAGACATATTGAACACTCTACCGTCGCTTTGATTCGATGTACTCGGATCTCCTTGCAGGAACCAAATCCGATTTGATGTGGTACTGGCTACGAGAAGTCCTACACCCACGACCATTACCTCAGACCAAAAATTATGGTATCTCTTTTTCTTACTGTACTCTGCCAGCTGATAAACAGAGCCTCATGGGCTATTCCACGGATTTATGCATAAGTGGAGGTCACATTGCCCCGGTTCAGGGGACGACATGTCACTTAAAACGGGGTTTCCACCAAGGTAAAATTCTCTTTGGGAGCTTGGGAGCTTGGGGGAACCTACACCTAAGCGTATCAGCGTGTATCAGCCAGTCAGCTCGAAGTCGGACACAAATGTGTGTCTAGACCCTAGAGAAGAAAACGTGGTCTCACGAGTGCCCAATTATCGAGGCCGCGAATGGAGTTTTTCCCCGAAGCGAACGGGCTTCCCCCCAAAGGAACATTCATATGCAACTAGCGGCTTCGACCGATCGTCCCGTGCAACTTGACATGCGAGATGGTAGCAGGGTGATCCATGACAGAATGATTACTACGAGAGTCCAGTGACAGCTCGGTGTGCCTGAAGGACAAGCAGCACAAGGGTATCACTGCTTTAGTCTTGGTGTGGCTCGTGTGGTCGGGACGACCTATTGTTTGGCAGGCTTTATATTTCGCCACTATGGAACAGGCGGAACGATCAACGCGGGCGCGGGTAAGGCTGTATTAGAATGATATAATAATGCCTCATCCCACCCTGCACGATGGTGTAGGGTACGTGGGGGTCTCTGGCAGGTCGGGTTGACAAGCTGACGAGCAGCAGGGACACATGGCGTTTCCCGACTCCCTTCATGGGACCTCATGGGAAATAAGGAAAAGGGAAGATTTGCCAGTAAGAACACCTTCCAGTTCGGGGCTTTGGAGAAGCATCTGCCGATTTGCTTCGTCTGCTCGTCTACATACAACAAACCAACCCGCATTACAGCTCGATTCAGAGAATCGACTGGACCGCACGTTTCTCATGCAGCCTGACCATGCTGCTCCCTCAGGTCGCCTGACGAACCTGACGATTTCTCCTTCAGTAAGGCCACCACCACATGCATCACTAAGGACCCCCCCTTTGACCGAGAACGTTAAATGTCTTCTTTTTCCTAAAGTCACATTTTACTTTTTCAACTCTGAGTTGGGAAAAATTGAGAAGCCCGTTCTAGACCAAACTAGGGCAACGTTTCATTAATTCGAATAAAATCGTCGATTTTAACTCGAGTCAAATCTGGAGAATATGCCCCCACCGTTGATAAACGGAGTTTGCATCGGAACCGACGTGAAGAGCACATACCATAAACAGTACGGTTTGGAGGAACCAGGGGTAAAAAAAGGGACAATGAGGAGGTGGAGATTTGAACCATCCGACAACTACTGGAGATCTACCTGATATATGGGTCTGAATAGCCTCAGAATAACTGGGTATCCATTGAAAACTAAGAGCGGGAGGACGCTGATCAATGGAGGCGGGGGGAGAATAGGAATTGGTTGTGGCTTGACTCCAAGTCCACCTAGGCATCGTCCAGCATCCAGCAAATCAATTCATTCCGTTGGGCGTCCTTTGGGAAGGCCTGGAACCTATCCTCGTCGCATTACAGCCGTTTTACGGTCGAGTAACCTTCAAAAAAAAAAAAAAACTCGCTACCTTTTACTACGATACCGGCAGCATCTAAGGAACTGCCAAACCCCCTTTCAGGAAGCCAACGACGACGCCACATGCGCGCGGCCTTTCGGCCAGACCTGCATCCGTGCGAACATGGGCATCTTATTCTCTGCCCAGGCTAATGCATGCGTCGCGCGAAATTGCACAATGCAGACACATACATATACTATGTATACACATATACACTTATACGCACACATATACACACACACACACACGCCCAACACGGTCTGTGTACGGATTAGTGATGCCGTTACCGTGCTGACGATACTTCTCTCTAGTTAGCAACGCGGAATGCGACTTTGGTTTTCTAAGGCATGCCACGTAAGGTCGATCAATCCTGCTTGGCCTATTGCTGTCGTCCTGCGCTGTGCCGTCCTTGCCACGATCGCAATCTCTCCGTGCATCTCTTGGCTACCTGCCTGTCACTGGTGGCGATACCGCCGGCGGCATGGCTTTTGCATCACGCCTGCTCTTCTCTATGTTGTGTATCGTCAATCACGGCATTGCGCTTCGACCTTGGCTAACTATCTCCTAGTACTTTCTAAATTCGTCTCCTTTTTTGACCGTTTTGAGGGCCTTTACACGTATGGGGGATGTGCACATGGATGTGTGTTGAAGGAGTTTAGTTTCTGAAGCAAGAATCAGAGCAACATAGCAACACAACATAACACATCACATCACATCTCTAATTAGAGACAAATTTAGTCATATAGTTTAGATGATACCACTCTCAATCCTTTAGGCAGCAACTCCTCGGCCTCGTAGAGCCAGAGTAATAACTCGGCCAACATCGTGGCCCTAAATTGATAACTCTAGGTGGTCATCGAGTCAAACTGGCCGCGGAAATCCAACATCTCGAGTAAGTCATTACGAATAACACCCGCCATTGTATTCGCATATGCAAGAGAAACAAACCCCTAATTGCGCGAAGAGCTGTCTCGGATTCACCAGAGAGAACCTCTCCAACCCATCCATCCAAGTGGTTCGCGGGATCTTGGAGGTTCGATTTGCCTAGGTCCCGTCAACTGCCCAAGTTAGGAATGAGATATATCTGCACACTGTCCCAGTCGATCAATGACCGCCACAATCTCGGATTTCCGTCATATATAAAATTTTCCTGGGACGCGTTGCCGACGATCAAATTTTTTCGAGCCCGAGTCAATTTCGCCGATACGGACTCCGTCGCGATAGTGAATCCGAACAGGTGTAGAAAACGACGATGTTGCGCGTGGGAGGTTCTGAGCCTATCGAGCCGAGGTCGCCGGTTTTATCCCGAACCGGCCATCTGACACACCTCGCGGGCGGTAGGGTACATACATACATACCTGCGGGATGAAATTCAACGACGTATGTACCTCTGTAGATTGCGCTGTGCCCTTTTATTATCAGGGCGAATCAGATTTCCTACAGAAACACCCAGCCTGCCAGCTCCTCTGTACGCAGCGCTGATCATCAGGGGTTTACTTACGGACGGACCCACGTGATGCTCTTCGACAACAGTACCGAAAAAGACTAGGATGCCAGGTTGCCGATTTAGGGAATACCTTTCTCTGTTTTCTTGTTCTACTGGCCAGACCCCCTGGCAGGCTGAAGAGCGATTCCCTTGCTACGAGGGTGCGAGGATACGACAGTCAGCTGCTTGGAAAAGCCAAAGCTACCTTCGGCTGCAGCCACTGCCTGACCAATGATATCCAATAGCTCTGGTTCAGTAACTCGGTGCCTTGGTGACTCGAGATCTCATGCCTATCGCTAGAGTTGTATTCGAGACTTCCATCTTCATGGGTTGCAGTTCCACTGGGAATTTCGCGTCATTTGATGCGTATAACCTGTCTTACACAGATTCGACATCTACGAAGCACATACTGTAATAATACGACGGAGAACCGTGCGCTATCGTGCCTCCGTCTGGCAGTCCTACCGCCAAGATAAGATGCTATCTCGGACACTGAGTAGGAGGTAGGTATCGATGGTGACAAAAGACCTTGTCACCTTGTCATTGTTACTTGTCATTTTTACACGCCCAACCGTAGTAATTTAATATACGTACCTCCTTGGGTAACCTGCAGCGTGCGACTGTTCGGCAAATCGTTCGGGCTCTTGAAGCGAACACCGTCTAGCAACCGCCGGAGCGGGATTTGATACACATGACTCTAACTCTGGTGAAGATCTGATAATGTCAACAGCGTACCGAAGTCACCAATAAACGGCCGGGCCAGCTAAGTGGTCAGCAATGATCTAATAGAATGATCTAATAGCACGTACGGTTTGATTGTAGGTACTATATGCTGTATTTGTTCTCTTATCAAAGGTTGCCATGTACTTTTTAATCGGCGTTTGATTTGACTTCCCCCAAGTTTTTCAGAGTTAAGTGGATACTTGGAGGATTTTGAGGCTATTCAGACCCACATCGAAATTGGAAGTTTGGGTAAACCCCCAAAAGTTGCAGATGACGACATTGTGCATGCCTCCAGACATTGTTTGCCTCTTGCTCGTCCCTACCCAGCGGTCGACAGATTTGGTAGACGACATCGCGATCTAAGCTATTTTCGCATTGCAGTTGACAGCCACTAATTGGTTGAGCGTTCAAGATCGATTTTCGTAGAAACGCCATACCGAACGATATGCCGCCCCGTACGGAGGAAGAGCTCCTATCCTATGGAGTCATGGACCCCGCCATGGTAGACGTAAGTGTTCCGATCCCTCCCTCACCTCTGACGGCTCTATCTTCATCTGCATACGTGTGTGATATATCACGGTGATCATCTGAAATAGAAACATACCAATACCCATACCAATACCAATACCCATACCAATACCAATACCCATACCAATACCAATACCCATACCAATACCAATACCACCTGCACGTTGGGGACAGCACAGATAACCAAAATGCGAGTTCACAGGCCCTAGCCCGGTACCCGATCCGGGACATGCAGCCCTCGGACCCCTACTACGGAGACGAC
>JAOWAP010001461.1:0-18343 GCA_028565235.1 Hypoxylon lenormandii
GGGTAGGTATTTTTGGACTCACATGGCATGAACGGAAGACGGCACTGGATCGTACAGGGACTGAAAGCTGGCTAGAATGCCCGCTGGGGCCTCCGTGTGTATGCCAGTCTACGCCATTGAGAACGACGAGGCTCATACGCCAGATCCTGAGCGCTTCGACGGGCTAAGAAGCTTTCGCGCCCGTGAGAAGTGGGAAAGGCAAACGGCTGACAATCGCAACAGCAAAAACGAGTTCCTTTTCGACACGCCGACGCCGACGAGTCTCAGCTTCGGATATGGCAAGACGGCGTGCCCGGGCCGGTTCTTCGCTAGCCACGCCATCAAGGTAGTGCTCGTCAAGATGTTTAGCGATTATGAGTTTTGCTTCTTACCCGGGGGCGGGCGGCCGCAGGGCATTATGGCGCACGAATTCTTGTTCCCGTCGCCCAAGCAGAAGATGCTTGCGAGGCGGAAGAAGGAAACAGCGTGCCCTTTTTAGCCGTTGTTGTTGGATAGACAATGACTATCGATCGATAGGTGAAATTGGAAATATCAAAGCAAAAGCATGCATAGAAACAGTGGTTGTATTCAGTCGTGGATGGATTGTGGCTAAGTTACATTAGGTGGGGTGTGGCTTAAATAAGTGGCTAGGGCAAGCCCACTGGCCCACTAGCGCAACACGTGACCCCGCCCATGTGCCGCAGGCACAGACCTAATTCCCACACTCACAAAGCCCTGACCCGGAGGGGAGCGCCACTATGACATCTTCCGCAATGTCACTTTGCCTGCCGCAATCACGTCCGAACTTGTCTCCCCCGCGTTCCCTCCTTAATCTGCTTTTAGAAACTCCTGTAAATCATGCAGAGTTTGTCTGCAATGTGAGTCTAGGCCCCGTTCTGGGGAATCAAGACGTTGAGTTCCCAATTAGAGCGATGCATGTAAGAATGATTCGCGTGGGTAGTTATTAAACCCGTGAGATTCCAGCATAATTGCTACAGATACGAAGTTATCAAAGTCACGATAGCCAAATTATTTTTCTTTTCAGCAATAACCAATAATCAAGAGTTCGGTTAGCATTGAAATGTTCGGCATTCCCTCAGCATGAACGTGGAACTTCGTGACTAAAGATATGGAGGTTAAGTAGGTATTCACGAGTCTAAGTCTTCACGTCTCATCTTATAACCCACCTCCGCCGTGGTAAGTGAGAATGGCTGCCTGGGGCTGCCGGGCCGGATCCGTGGGGATCCCGTGGTGCATGGCAATATCGTTCTGCCGTCAGCCACGGTGGGTGAGGTGGCGTGTCTCCCAGCTACGACGTCTTTGAACTTGACTACGCGTATCAAACCCGGGAGACTAGGCATAACCACTGTTGCATATAAATGATGCCTACTTGGCATAAGAGCCTCTAGAAATGTATGTTTAAAAGTGAAGAACTAGAAACCCGTATGTCTAGGGCATACCCTAAGGCTGCATCTATTACTTCTAATCTCGGTTCGTGAAGACATTATGTTGGAGCATTATATACAAGATCCTTCCAGAGTTCTGAAACTGCATCGTTTTGTTCCTCCGGGTCGTCTCCGGCGGGTGCTGCGACGCGTCTTTGTACACTCTCAAGTAAATAAGCTAAAGTAGGGCGATCATCGGCTTTGATAGCCATAGCAGCGCAAACAAGAGTGGCTAGGGTTGGATCGACCCCTTCCGGAACGGGGACGAGTGATACGGCATAGGTTTGGAACCTTTTGCCCTCCCATTCGATTTCAGGCCAACTGGGCTCTTTAGTGGCTCTTTGGGCCCCGATGAGATCAGACATAAGCTAGGAAGCCTGTTAGTCTATGATTGAGAGCCAGTATCCTGAGGGAAGAATATACTCACATTTCCGATTCCGCGAACATTTTCTTGTTCTCCAGTTGCCCCATCCGAAGTTTCCGAAGTTACGCGACGCGCCTGGCCGAAGTCGATGACCTTTAGTAAGGGTGCGATTGTATGCTCTTCATCCGGAGGAGGGTTTGCAAGAAGGACTACGGCGTTTCTGTTAATATAATGTATTTTATAGATGATTCTGACATACCGTTTGCCCAGTGTAAATCGCCATGGGATATGCCCGAGGGGTCCTGCTCTGGTTGGATTATTTCGTCGCTCCCGGGCCACTAGAAGAGATCCATCAGCACGGACTGAGAGCTATCTATATGTACCTAGTGATACGTACGGCCATTGCTATACAGGCTCTTATTACTATCCTCCTGATTAGTCCGGTGTGATTGGTTTCTTTGGTCTGCAACGACTTACAACATAAAAAGAAACTCCAAAGGAGGCGTTCTGGTAGCTTCGTTCCTTTTTGCCTTGCCCTTAACACGAACGAAAAAAGATCACCAAGCGGTATCCATTCTTGTATCATCCAGGTTCCTTTTTCGAGTTTAGTAGACAGAGGATTGTTTGGGATATCAAACGTGTGTACTATGTGCCTATTGCCGCGTAATCTCTAGCGGGATTGATAATATGAGCTTTTGTGACATCATTCGCGACCTTGGAAGGGCGTACCTTGAGAATTCTCGTCTCTTGCTTCAAATTATCTGCGGCGTCGTCGTCGTCAAAAGCCCTTTTCACTATGAAGTCCGTAATATCTGGTAACGTCGGATCCCTGAGCTGCATATGAAACGTAGTGCCATAGCTCCCATGGGCGATTAGCTTTACGAATTGAAATCGTGGGTTATTTGTGAAGAATGCTTGGAGCTCCAGAGCTTGCTCTTCGGCTTCTTCGTCCCGAGTCAACTCAAAATCATCGATATTATCGAAGTCATCGGACATGTTTGGCAAGTTGGTGTTGCTCGATATTACGAAAATAAAAGCAAATAAAATTACTTGTTAGATACCCAAGGACATAACTGACAGGTATCAGTCCCCGTACATGTCTTTTTCCGACGAAGTCGATTAAAGAATATCTTTAAAGGTAGTTAAATAATTACTAGTAGCACCGCTTTCGGTCTATGCGCCTAAATTACTAACAAAGAACACCCGACTTCAGGAGACTCAAAGGATAATGGTGCTAAATGCTTTTATTGTGCTTTATCCTCTTGTTATAAACAAAGGGGACTGAAAAACAACCGAAGACTAGAAGTGCAGTTATCCCAGAGCCCCAAATAGTATAGTACCCCATGTTGTTATTTATAGAAATAGGGGCCAAGTACAAAATGTCTTCCCCTACTAAAGGTCTAGTTGGCGACGTAGCTATCCCGTAACAAACCGGCCACGCCTGACCGGGCGCCGTGGCTAATAGCCGGGCGATATTACGCGGGAAAATAGATTATTACGTCTCGCTAAAGCATTGAGGAATTTGGGGCCCGTTCGTCGTAGATTGGTATGGTGATAACACCTGGGTTTTGGCAAGCATCGTTCTTATAAAACCAATTCCGAGGATACGGACCTTTCTCTCCGGAGTTATATACTCTTGAGTTCTTGCCGTTAATGTCATTTATACAAGGCCCTCTAGTAGTAGATCCGTATCTACTATTGAACTACTCTGTCCATCTTTAGAGTCAAGGTGTTTCATCACCGGGCCAAGTAGGCATTTCTCATGAAATGTAAAGAGATCTATACCCTATCGCCCGCTTCCTACTCAGTCCGAAATGCATAAACCTACATGTCACGAAGCTAACCATACCATGTTGTTGCACAAAAGGCTGTAGATCCAAGGGTAACTAACAGACACCGATACACGTGTAAAGCGCGTGGGTAGGCATAAACTACCATATAAAGACACTTCCCAGAGCCAGGACTCATATCATGCCAGTACAGTACACATTCCCAAGCTACGCCTCTCGGCCACTTAGAAAAGCAACAAACCCCATCATATTCATCAATGGACGTCTGCTTCCAGCCTTACTCGAATGTTTCCAGAAAAGTCCAATCAGCCTCCATCCACATCTTTGACACTGCCTGTCACGAGATATGGGCTCTTTCACGGGACGGGTATTTCTCTCCTTCAGCGTAAGTCGATTCCTCAAAATTCGCAGCGATTTAGAGGTAGCAGAGCTTTTCGCCAGGAGCTTAAGCTTCAGGTGTGGCATTTCGGAATGGAAATTAACGGATGCGACCGATGATGAAATGGCAAGTTGGAGAGAGAAATCGACATTGATCGATGGAGGGGTGGTTGATGACAAGGCAGATGTGATTGACGACGGGATGGAGAAGTGGTTGACTGCAAGATGGCAAAGTGTATTATGAAGATGAAATGATCATGAGATTGAGGCAAATGAAATTGGGCCAAAGAGGTATACGGCAATGATTACAGCTACATCGGGGGCGGAAACGAAGCAATCGTATCGAGTTCAACTGAGATAAACTTGTCGCATTTTAAACATATGGGAAAATAGGTTCGCAAATTGTAGGAGTGGAGAGATATGAAGGATTGATGTTTACATCGCATGCCATGTTAAAGTCGAGCTGTATGTCAGGAGGGTTTCCGACCAACAGCAAGATATCATGCTTGGAGAAGAATCGCGTAGCCTCCCCAAGGGGCCTCTTACCTCTTATTTATGTTCGGACCCGCGATTCGCATACACCTGGTATAGGCTAATATCCAACTACGACACCACATATAATGGCAGGTAGATCTAAACTTGGCGTTGGCGGACTGAGTCGTCCCTCTTGACGCTCTTCTGATCTCGTGCGCGCGATGCTCTGGCCGGATCTGCTCTCGTACGAAGTTCCAGTCTAATCTTACAGTCTATTCTTAAGGTCTTGTCGTCGGATCTTCCGTCGTCTAATGCTCCGTTGTATAGCTTTCTATAAGCGTGGGTCTTTCGAGGTTTGGACGTCGTTCAAATTGTCACGTGACGTTTGCAACCAACGACGCGTCCCCTGGGCCAATAAACCAGTCTCATTGGGCTACATGGAAGATTATTGGGGTTGAGGCATGTTGAGAAATATAGGTGCACGAGAAAGATGAAAGAGAGAAGGGGGAACGGAATGCTAAGACGAGAGTTGAATATAGATTGCGGGTGATGGGTAAAGTCGACCTTCGTTACCTACCGAGCTGGGTGGCCTGCTGCGCTTAGGACTCTTTTATTGCGAAGAAACTCGGGATTTCCCTCATTGGAGGCTTGATATATCGCTTCGTCGACCATGATTGGTATTGCTTCGACTCTCCTAAAACAGCCATCGGCGCTGTTGTAATCCGCTCTCCATACCAACACTAGCTCGCGCCTTTTCCTTTTCGCACAGGCGAACGCAAGGGATCACGTCGTGAGTAGCCATCCCTGAGTCCACGATCTGCTCAAGCTAAACATGGACAATGACTTTCGTTCTCGCAGACTGCCACCAGGTTCAAAATGGGAATAATACAAAACAGCCGTAGCCGAGCTTCTCCAATCCATCTCGTCCGAGGCCGAACGATAACTGTTTAACAAGGACGCTCGTGGTTCGTTTCATCCATATCCCCGAGCACTTGAAGCGGGAGGCGTCGTCGGACAATGGATAGCTCTTCCATGGTCGCATCCCCCTATTTCTTTATCTAGGTAGCCATTGTAATCATGATTGCCAGCGCAGGTTATGCTCTCGTCTGGGCTGACGCCGAACTTGGGGAATTCACCATTCGCAAAGTACAAAAAGATACGGCCAGAATTACAGGAAAGGCTAGAAAGGGATAGAAACATGCTGCATTTACTTGATCTAAAAGTAGGTACTTATTTAAATAACATGTATCATCACCAATCCCTAGAGCAAACAAGCCAAAGCAAGTACGCATACCAAACCCCCAAGAGCACTTAAGACGCAAGTCAAGGTTTTGCCGTGAATCCTTCTCCGCTCCAGCTAGGCAAGTGTCCTGTTTACACCGACAAGGCGGAGAAACTCGTCTCTTGTTCTTTTTCGCGTAAAGCACCCGAGGGTACAGGTGGTGATTGTAGTTGCTGTAGTCTTTTCGACGCCGCGCATGACCATACACAAATGACTTGATTCCGCCACTACGGCCACCCCTCGAGGCTGGAGCACGTCCATTATGGCATTCGCAACTTGCCTAGTAAGCCGCTCTTGTACTTGTAGTCGGCGGCTGAACATCTCCGCGATACGTGGCAGCTTTGAGATTCCGATGACTTTATTCTGGGGGATGTACCCTATGTGCATCTCGGAAAGGTTAGCTTAAAAGGCCAACTCGTGTCGGGCACCTTACTTTCCCAGTGAAGGGTATCATGTGATGTTCGCACATGCTGAAAACATCAATGTCCTTCACAATAACCATCTCATTGTGACCTTCATTGAATATAGCATTATTGACGATATCGTTGATGTTCTGCTGGTAGCCTGAGGTGAAAAATAGCATCGCCTTGGCATACCGCGTGGGCGTGTTGAGAATACCCTCTCTTTGGGGGTCTTCCCCTATGCATTCAAGGATGGTGGAGACAGCTCGCCGAATCTTTTCAAGTCGAACTGTGGCTTGTTCTGTGCTTTCTTCCAATCGTTCTCGTGTGCCTCGGCCTATATAGATAGTTAGTAGTCTGAGTCCCTTGGTACCTGGACACGGAATGCCAGGAGGTGACACACTTGGTTGGCTTAGGCCATCGGGATCGACGATATGACCGAGAAATATCATCTCTGTCCCTTTCGATTCATCTTTCTTATTTGACTCGCTCTCAGAATATCTAGTAGCCGCCCTTAAGTTGATGTGACTTGTCTGTTTCGCATTCACGTTACGACTCTTAACATGCCCCCTTTTCCTGCTCACCTTCTTAACTCTTGCATCATCATTTCTACCCTTCATGGTGCTATTGATTGTAGAAATATAAAGGTGAAACTAGCAGGAGCCTTCAGAGTTGAATCATCACGTCTCTTCGATTCGGCAAAGGTAATAGTGCGAATACATTCATACGCTGGCTATGAAACGATCGCCTTGGACAAAGACAGCTCTCCAAGAACACAGTCTAATGTGTGTACATGTGTTATATAAGTGCCTACCTGGGTACGCAATTAGTCCGGCCAAGGGCAAAACTATTAGAGCAGACCACTGGCTGGAAAATAGCATTGCGAGGAACTGTTTGACGACGTGATCCCCGTCTCTGAATATCGCAACAGGCAAACATATTGACAGACCAAACAACTCTTGACCAGATTTTATTTGCGTTGGAACATGTGATCCGTCTTCTGCAACTAGCCGTCCAGCTATAGCAATGTTTTCAAGTCTTTCGCAATTTGCGAGGTTCCTTTAGACGAAACATGGGCAGCTATGGCGGGTAAAGAGTAGGTCACATTCCCATTGGTATTACATCAGTTTCAATAATCTTCGGCAAGATGGAAACACTTGGCCAATACGTCAACTTCAATTCGTGCCAGCAAGTGATTTGAAACTCGGTTGATAACTTACGCGAAAAAATGATTATGGCAGAAGCGACGTCGCAACTACGAGCATGTTATAGTTACTCTACATATTAAAAATGATCCACATAATATGAAGATGTCTCAATAAAAGTTAGCGACGGATTAAGCCATCCAAACAAAATGAAGTAAATACTTGTAAAGTTCCAATTCAGGACGTGTACCCCTTACAAAGAGCGTTGCTCGTATGATCCAGCCCACCAAGCATCTTCGGAACGTGAAGAGGTTTATTGTTGTCATATTTGACGCCGTGGCACAGGAGCCTCGCAAATCTCCCCAGGGGTATGCAGCGTGTAGACCTACGACTTAAACACCTACTAGGTCTCTACCATACGAAACGTGCGTAGGGTGAACGGAGACATATCACAAGTCCATCATACTAGAGATTCAACCCACAACCTCCGGGCCGCTATTACATTCTTACTAATCCTATTCTACCAACTGATTACAAACACAAGGCCGGTCCGTTTCTGTATATCTTTCGAGAGTGGCTTCACGGGCCAACTTACATCCACTTGCTTGGGTCCCGGTGTGCCTAGGTAAGTGTTAGGTAACAAATAGGAGAGCAATTTGGCAAATACAAAGCCACTGTTTGTTTTAACCTAGAAAAGCTAGAAGGCCAGGACCAGTTACTTGCTGCGCCTACCCTTTGGATTACAGCTATGTCGAGCGGCTTCACTGGAAGAATGTGAATGACTTGCGTTCAAAGTTTGGGCGCTGGTAGCACACACGTAAGCAATCACCACGATAGGAAAGCCGGTGAGCAATCAATAGCCTTCAGTTTCCAGTAACACGGCATGCTCAACGCCACTTGCCACCGAGTATACATACCTAGGTACCTACACTGCAAGCCAAGGTGTGGGGTCCTCGCCTTTTGCAACGTCTTCCTAAGCGATCCTCCCATCTCGTGTCCCGATGTCACATTGATGATTTCATTCAAGAGAATTGGATGCCGCGCCCTTGGTCTAACCGTCCCTATTCCGAGATATTAGGATGAGCACAAGTATCGTACGGATTGCGATAGCATACCACTACAATAAACTATAAATCAGCGAGCTAGCATATTTCTACCTTACCTACCTACTTAGATACACAATAACAGGCTCTAATCATTGTGCCGGTCTTAATTCCAACATGGCTACTCTCGAGTGCCTCAAGAGGGCATTGAGGCAGAAAGCTACAGCGACGTCATGCCCGACGCAGCCCTTATCCGACATGCAGTACAGTGCTGGCTTGAACACCTTGGTTCGAGGCTCGGGATGGATGACGTACCAAGATTTTATCATCCCTCAATTATCCCAGCTGCTAGCTCCGCTCTTCGACTCGCGCACTCATATCTCAGTGCTAGAAATCGGACCCGGTCCGAAGAGCATACTTGGACATTTGCCCAGCCGCATGAGACGGAAGATCGCGAGATACAACGCGTTCGAGCCCAACGTCTTGTTTGCTGCAAATCTAGAGGATTGGCTTGGTTGTCCCGCAGATACAGAGTTCCCGCTGCCCTGCCTAGAGAGCCTACCCGATATCCGTCGAGTCCCATTTGGTCTGAATAGCGGTGCTCGTACCGGCACGAGCGACGACGGCAAGATATACGATGTCATCCTCTTTTGCCACAGCATGTACGGCATGAAACCCAAGCACATGTTCATTGAGCGGGCGCTGGAAATGCTTGTCGAGCTAGAAGGCGGCCTGGTAGTGGTTTTTCATCGGGACGAGGTCTTGAACCTCGCTGGCTTGGCGTGCCATCGAACGGCTTCTTCCCCTGCCGGGGTTGTTAGCGTGGCAAATGACGACGAAAAAATAGACTGTTTCGCTGCTTTCATCGCGGGGTTTTCCATGCAAGACGTGAACGTCGACAACGCCGTCCGAGTCGAGTGGCGCAAGGTATGCCGCGCATTGGGCCGTTGCGAGGAAGCCCGGGGAGAGCATCTCCTATTCAGCTCACCCGACGTCATGATGTCCTTTACCCGACATGCGACATCATTAATAGAATTGACGGCGCCTGTGCCGACGAGAAAAGGGGGCAGGGCAATTAAAAACAGAGAGGCTCGCCTCCGTCACCCGGCCTCAATTATCCGGCCGACAGAGGTTCAGCATGTCCAGCACTGCGTTCAATGGGCCATGAAGCACGGGGTCGGCCTGACAGTTCTAGGCGGGGGCCACAGCGGCCAATGTGTTTGGACTGGCGTGGTCTCGGTTGATATGAGCGCCTTCAACCAAGTACATATTCTCGCGACTGGGGGCAACGAAGATAGGGCTTCGGATTCCGGTTCCTTGGTTCTCGCCGAGGCCGGCTGCAAGACGGGAGATATCGTCAACAAGACCATGGCAGAGGGCCTGACAGTACCTCTGGGAGCTCGCCCAAGTGTAGGCGCGGGACTGTGGCTGCAAGGTGGCATCGGGCACCTAGCGAGGTTGCATGGACTTACTTGCGACGCTATCGTCGGCGCCGTGTTGGTCAGCGTCGACTCTGGCCAGGTTCTTTGCGTTGGCCATGTGCCAAGTCAACACCAGCCAATCGGTGCCGTGCGCCCAGAAAACGAAGCCGATCTGCTATGGGCGATGAAAGGCGCCGGCACCAACTTTGGCATCGTTATCAGCGTGACTTTCAAAGCCTATGAAGCTCCGACCTACCTGACTCGAAACTGGGTTTTCCCGCTAAGCGATAACCTCGATATGTGGCGCAAGCTCGGCAATTTCGATAAACTCGTTGCTAGGGAGCTCCCCCGGAACTGCTCTGCCGATGCGTATCTGTACTGGGATGCCGGTCAGCCGCATCTCGGCGTGACCATGTTCGAATCTTCCACGACTAGGCTCGCCTTGGAAACGTCCATAAGTACAATTTTAGGGCCGGAAGACAACTCCAAGGCCGTAGACAGCGTTGGTCTATTCGAGGCGGAGATGTACATATCTGGGATGCACGGCGGGCACGGCGGCGGCAAGATTTCCTCGTTCAAGCGATGTTTATTCTTAAATGACATTGGAGCAGCCGAAATCGCCAATGTCTTGGTGGAAGCTATCACGACTCGTCCTTTGCCACATTGCTATATCCATCTCCTACAAGGCGGCGGAGCGGTCGACGACGTTGCGGCCGATACCACTGCTTTCGGCTGTCGAAGCTGGGGTTTTGCCTGCGTGGTGACAGGAGTCTGGCCCCGCGATCAAGACGGAACCGAGGCTGCTCGAGCTGTCGTGGGGTGGGTTTATAACGTCGCCGAGAACCTGCTCCCCCTGAGCAGCGGAGCTTACGGCGCTGATCTTGGACCGGACCCACGAGACGCCGCACTTGCTGCTAAGGCATTTGGACCAAACGGGCCGCGCCTAGCTCGCCTCAAACGCAGGTTGGACCCGTGCCGTGTGCTAGCTTACGCCTGCCCGCTTGCAAAGGCTCCCAAGGAACCTAAGCTCATCATTCTTGTGACAGGTGAAATCTGTGCCGGCAAGGACTATTGTGCCGGCGTCTGGGTCTCTGTCTTGTCTAATAGAGGCCTCGCAGCGCGTGTGGTTAGCATTAGCGATGCGACCAAGAAAGAATATGCGGCCACGAGCGGTGCTGATTTGAACCGTTTGCTACTGGACCGGGCCTACAAGGAACAACACCGGCCAGCATTAACGGAATTTTTCCAGGGCCAGGTACGACAGCGACCTCGGCTGCATGAGGAGCATTTTCTCAACGTGGTATACAGCGTCGAAGATATGGACGTGCTGCTAATCACCGGGATGAGAGAGGAGGCGCCCGTCGCCAGCCATTCGCATTTGGTACCAGATAGCAGGCTACTCGAGGTTCGTGTCGAAGCTAGCAAGGAGACGCGACGGGCTCGCGGGGGAAGTCATGGGGATAGTAATGTCAATAAAGACAGTGGCATAACGGCCTTAAACTACCGCCCCAATCTTATCTTCAATAACAACACTTTCGGAGACGAAAAGATCAAAGGATTTGCTGAGAACCACCTACTTCCTTTCTTTCACGAAGACCTGCAGCGACTGGCCGATATGGTGCGCCCGGTACCAGATTTTCCACGCCGAGGCATCATGTTCCGCCACGTACTCGACATCTGCCAACACCCTGGCGGGCTATCCCTATGCGCGTCTCTGTTGCAAGCCCAATTCGGCGGTAACTGGGCCACTGTCGCTGCGGTGGTGACTTGCGAGGCCGGCGGCTTCCTCTACGCGTCGGTACTGGCCTCGCGAGTCAACGTACGCTTGGCACTGATCCGCGAAGCAGGAAAGCTTCCCCCGCCTACCATCTCCGTCGTCAAGTCCTCGTCGCATATTTCGTCTTTGGGGTCTGATAATTCAAGAGAGAAAGAGATCGAAATAGAGCGGGACGTGGTACCTAGAGGCGCGTCGGTGGTTGTGGTGGACGACGTGCTTGCTACAGGGGAAACGCTTTGTGCGATGTTACAGTTATTAGTTGAGGCTGGCGTCAGTGCTGAGGATGTCAGCATCATGGTTGTGGCTGAGTTCCCAGTTCACCGTGGCCGGGAAGAGTTGCGCCGGCGTGGTTTTGGCAAAGTCAGCATTCAAAGCCTTTTGGTCTATGGTGGTGTGTAAAGGGGTCAAATTCCAGCCTTCTATACTTGTGATAGAATCAGCCTAGCAATATCAAACCAAGGAAAAGAAGGTCTCTATCACTCAATTGATTCTTCTTATCGGTTCGTTACGCAGAATATTGTCAAATGCCTCTGTGAGGAAAACGTCCCACAGGATTATAGGACACTTGCGAGGCAGGTCGCTAGCCATAACGTACGTAGCAACATATAAGTACCTACTGGTAAACAAGACCGCTTAAAAAGTATATACATGGATTATCGGCACCCCCTTACATGCTTTCCCAAGTGGGTAACTCAGCACGTAACTACGTCGGGGCCAGGATTCTTGTAGCTAGTCGGGACAGGCCAGTAAAGCTGAAAGAGAATGCCTGGGTCGGTAGCCTGTAAAGTATTAGAGCTTTCTTATTTCACAAATAGAAGCTGACATTACCTTGTACGCTCCGGGCAGCGACACGCCAGAGAAGGTCTTAGATCCTCCACCGGAAACGTGGAGTTGGGCGCATCCTTGGTAGAACTATCGGTCCGTTAGTGATTCTTCGCGCCTTTTCTAGTAAAGAGACTTGTCTAGTCGTACCTGGGCACCGCCTTCACTTCCCGCGCTATGCAGCGCGATATGCTCGACACGAAGCAGGTAGTATCCCTCCGCGAGGCACGTGGGTATCTTCACCGACACCTCCTTGAGCCCGGCGGACGGCCAGGTGATCTCATCCCCGAAAGTGGGGCCGTCCTGGTAGATCTTAAACCATACTGCGCCCTCGCCGGTAAAAGTCTCGGCGGTCTGTCCGTTGGGTGCTTTCGCCATGTAAAAGGCCAAGGGGCCGGGATGCTGGATACCCCCGTCGACACGGAAGCCCACCGAGTCGCCCGCCTTTACCGCCATGGTCTTAGCCCCGTTAGACCCTGGTTCCAGCTCATAGCACCGGATCTGCGAATCTTGCACGTCCGTCACGGGGCTGTGCGAGTTGAAGTTGGTAGTTTTCCGAACGTACGACCAGTCTGCCTGTGTCGCGCTGTTGTAGACCAGTCCGGGAAACGTGTCTTGAGAGCTGTTAGCGTTGCACTAGGAGAAGGAAGATGTATGATAAGCGTACAGTGGGCCTGAGCAGCGCCCAGCAGGGCGAGGATGGCAAAGGTCTTCATCACGACGATGAGGGGAAGACTGATTTGTAAGTTAAAAAGATTGGGTGCGTGCTGTAGATTCTTTGCGCTAGATACAACTGCTCCAAGGCAGAATAGATGCCCCTTTTATAGACATCCGTAACGCATCATTCCTCTTAAATTGTGCCCATTGAGATTTGCGAGCAGCCATTGTCACGTTGTCCAGGGGCTACGGCACCCAGAGGTTACGCTCCGCCGGAGGAGTTTTGACAATCAGCGAATCACGACGCCGGATGAAGTAGCAAGCTCAGGGCAACGAGGATAACACTCCCAGTTCATCGCGCAGCTATGGTGGTGGAGTCGAATGCTGGTGGTGTTCAGGACCACGCGTACGTCGGCTCGAAGCTTCCGTGCCCCTGTCTGTCCAGTTTCTCGGCAGATAAAAGGTGATGTTGTATTCACGGTTCCAGCGAAGCCGTGACAGACCAAGTTGAAAAGCTTTCTTGTGACAGGCGTCCTGCTTTTATACTTTAGCTTTCAGCTGAAAAGGGTGTTTTTAAACTCGATCGTTGATCTATTCCCCCTTATTCATTTGGATCTGGCTGATCGAGGATCGATCCACTTATTATCTATTTCACATTGAAGTCCAGAATTATTTTAATTCTTCCCTTTGACGATCCTGCTGAAGGATAATATGTAAGAATTCGAGATGTACGTGGGACGAGATGACGGTGGGATAATGAGTGTCGAACGGAGTGTGTCGTGCCGGTCATTCCCCAAAAGGATGAGCTGTGGAGCCTCACTGTTTCCGGTTTAGGAAATGACGGGAGATAAACGTAGTGACCGAATAAGGTAGGTGGTAGTTCGTGAAATCTTGGGGTTTAGCGATCGACCCATGTATGATATGCGAGCCTATGTGCTTAAAATACTTTTTGCGAGTTGTGCTGATCCAAGGACCAACTGGGGATTATTTTGGTAGGGATACTTCATTTCGGATTTTTTCCTTTTCTAAATGAGGAAATAAGAAGATGCCCTCGGTGTACCTATTCAATAATCCAGCATTAACAAGGTAGGTACATAGCCAGGAAAGACAGTGCTGAACCAGCTCCTCGATTTATACATGGTAGACCCATTAGTAGATATAAATATTAGAGTGAAACTCGTGCTTGAGGCAAATCCAGCACACCTTGGCTGGCAGCAGCGTGATTCTGGGTCCGCTGCCGCCGCATTGATCAGCTCGATGAGCCAGGTAGGCTGTCACAGCAAGCCTTGCTAACCAATTCCCGTGAACCCTAACTACTGCTAAGCCCGACTGACATTCCCGAAGCTCATTCCAGCACTCGATGGACCGTAACCCTTGCTTTGGAGGCTGGCCATCTCCTGCGTGATTGCAGGGAGCCTGAGGTGGTAATGTGTAGATATGATGACTCCTCAATGCGGCCATAACGTCGAAGTCGCCGATCCAGCGACCTGATTCGCGGACGGAAATAACCGACTCTTTTCTAGTAAACTGAACGTCCTGCTGTCCTTGCGAGCTTACCTGGTCCAACGACCTCTCCCACTGTGTAAAGCTGAGATGCATCGACGTCGAGCCGAAATAGTTTTCTGGTCGACCATCAAACTGGTTCAGATTGACTACCTTCCAAAAGGTGTCGTCCACTGGCGCGACCATGGGATTACCAACGGTGGAGAAGATCACCAGCCCTGGCAGGCCGACATTGCCCAGGATTCGAGTGACGCTACGATTCCTTGCCCTCGAAAGGAGGGGATCATGTAGCAACTGGAGGGAGGTTACCATATTGTATAGAATAGAAATGGAGGGAAGATAAACTCACTTCGGTAGGCACGTAGATAGAATTTCCATAGGATACGCCGGTCGTACTATTGAGTAGTTCTGACGAACCGATATCGCAACCTCCAAGGAAATATACAAGGACGGAGAGTATCTCCGGCGTTGTAGGATCCCATGTCCCATATGACGATCGCAGTCCTTCTACCCACTTAGGATTGTAAAAAGTCTTTTTTAGAGTCCGTACGCTGATAATCGGCCCAGACAGCCCCTGAAGACATCGCAGTGCATATTCGAATTGTGATAGCCAAGGAATCATAGCATCAGTAGCGATAAATCCGTACCCATTCCACACCAATTTGTCCTGGTCTAACGCCCAAAAGATGTCTTCCGGCTCGAAGAAGGGCGAACTTGTATCACGGTATCCGATAGGGACAAAAATAGCTGCTGTATCGGACTCGCCAAAACAGAATTGATAAGATTGACCTTTAAACATATCAAACTTAAAACCAAACCCCATGTTATTGAGGGAAGCAATGCTGTAACTATCATTTTCGTCATCGCCTTCGTTGTCGTACATATAAGGCGCTTCTACACTATGTGTAGAAGCGGCGTCGCTTTTGCGACATTCGTCATAGTTATCTTCGTCGTCGCAGCTTTCCTCACTGTCGTCTTGGTCGCCATCACCATCTTCTTCTAGGCTTAGGGAGCAGAAAGCATCTTCTAGGTTTAGGGAGCCGAAAGCAGCATGTAGGATGTTATCTTCGTAATCGCTATCGTCGTTACTTTTTCTCTTGTCCGAGTCAACCGCGTCATGCCCGTCGTTTCTGCTCGCACCACAGCTGCTGTTAGTTTTGCCATCGCAGCAATCGGCGTCGTCGAATTGCGTCGCCGACCTCACAGGTATGGTCAAATTCGGGTCCACCCATCTAGAATTATCAATCAGTGTCGTAAAATGGACCTGGTTCCCGGCCGTCTTATATCGGATGATGGCGGGAGAATTGCGAAGCTTCTCAATCCGGGAGCCATAGCGCCGCAGCGCACTAATTCTATCCTCCGGGCTCCTCATGCATTTGAGAAAGAGTATCGGGTCGAGAAGGCCAAAGAATGGTCGGCAACCTTCGGTGTGTGGTTGAAACTCGGGACGATTTCTGCCTAGATTGATGAAGACACTCGAGCCCAACTCGTTATCTCGGTAATTGGCTTCGGCCTTTTCGAGCAGAGTGAGTGCGTCGGTATAGTTACAATGCCAAGTGTCACCTTTCCGGGATGCCCGATCCCATTCTCGTTGCTGGTCCAGAATCCTAAGCGACAACGCTGCTAAAAGTTTAATTGTTTTCGCCTCCTGCGTTTGTTCGATGTTCCATAGGCGTAGAACACATCCGAGCAGAGTGATTCGGAACTCTTCAATCGTGAGCCTAGAGGAGTCTCCTTGCATATGAGCAGTACTTTCAACCGGATCGCCATAAAATCTCAGATTGGCCAAGGAGAGGGACCATGTGATACCCGACGTTGGCGCTGTAGCAGACGGAGAACACCCGAGTGACAGGGTGCCGCCCGCCGCGATCAAAGGGTCATTCATCTTAATTTGCACATTCCTTTTCCCAAAGACGTGCATGTCGGGATACAAGTGCCATGCTGAAAGTCCGATCATAGTTCCGGCATAGACTTCCTGAGCTATGCCCGAGACCAGGTTGTCCATTGTGGTGCTGGCCGTCCTCCATACTTCGACAACGTTCTTGTAAACGGTCGGTTGGCGAGGCACTAGCAGCTCTATATTTTCCAAGATCACTTTCAGCTGTGTCCGTTCCTTCCTTTTGACCCCATTCGCAGTTTCGAGCCAAGATCGGGCGCTTGCGTCCCATTCAGCTAGCTGGTTTCGCGGTATCTCTTGCTGAGCAGCAGCGGCGGCGCTGGCGAAGTCCATTGGCTCGCCACGCTCCAACCGAAGTGCAATCTCGCTGCGTCGCTCGGCAATGATCTGGACCCATATGGATATTGCCTGCGGAGCTTCCCACATGGACGCGAGGAGGCAAGCCAGTAGGTGGATCTGAATGGCACTGCCGTCCGCATCCTTTGACGACGTAGCGGCGGCCCACATCGATGTGGCGTCGACGCCAGTGTATTGCGAAAAGACCGAGTCGAAATGCTCTTTAGATTCTTTGCTAGTAGCTTCTCGGGCAATCTCCGATGCTCGCTGCCCGTATGCCCTTATCAGTTCTGGGCATTTTGGACAGACACCAGCAAACAGGGCTGCCAGGCGGCGAGCAGCAATATGACAGCTCCCGTCCTCGGCCTCGTATTTCCTTTTAGCGGATAGCAGCTTTCCGACTGGATGAAACTCCTTCGGCGCTTCGTACTTCACGATGCTGAAATCGAAATTGAAGTTAGCGGCCGCGACCGTAATTTCATTTGTCGCGGATGCCAGCGCAGCTTGTAGTCGTCCTACGACGGGATCCATAGCTGATGTAGTCCTTGCCCCTACGACAGCGACTGAGATGGAGAATAGACTGCATATTTGTAGTGCCAGAGATCCAGCCAGCTATCATATGATACTGTAAGTTGCAAGTCTATTGGATAATATGCTTATTGGTAGTGATTGGGCTTGAATGTGGCGGCGTAGGTAGGTAGATGTTTGTACACAGCCATGTTGGGCTTTCATCTAATGGCACATTACGTATACCAGGTAGATACTAAGCCTCGGTCAACATTTTCCGTTAAAAGTCTGCCTTATGGGAGATAGCGATAGCCTTATGCCAGAGGTATGATATATGATATATCCAGTGCCTCCTCTGCAAGCTTGGCTACACCCGGTGCACTACCCGGTACACTACCCGATTACGTGCATAGCCTACCCCAGCCATGGCCATAGGTAGAGGTACCTAGGTAGGTAATGTCGATCCTTTTCAAGGTTACATACATACGACTTAGATACCTACATACCTAGTACCTGGCTGGCTTAGCAGCACTTTTCTAAACATGCAGGCGGGCGTGCGCTCATAGAGAGGTAGAGGTGCCACACTAAATTTCGTGGGACGGGTATGAAAAGTCTGCCCGGGAGCGTGAAGAATGCTGGTCTAGCTGAATATGAGGGGGGACCTGGGGGAGTACAGATGCGGCTTAGCTAGGCCCCTATTGGTAAAGTCACGTGAATGATGTTCATACTGAGTCGACAGCAAGGCAGCAGGGAGCCGGCTTACGGCGTCATTCATTTTTTCGTCTCATCCTTCGGCTACGCTGATCGCTCCACCGCTTCAAGCCAACTCGAGAACATAAATACAGGTTGGCATCCAAGATCTAAGAAGGATGGCTGGCCAGTTTCGCAATAGCAGCGCGCAGTGTACAGCGCTTCCAATTCCAATTTCATACGCCAATTCCTGAATTGCTGAATTGTTAAAAATACTACCCCCAGACAACACCAATCCGCAGATGCTACCAGCTGCTCCAGGCGCGTCTACCTATACCGCAGCTCAAATCCGAGACAAGATGAACCACCCGCCAGACTATCCTCTGCCGCGGGGAATGCACGTCGTCCCCTCCGCGCTCTTGGACGCCAGGT
>JAOWAP010001470.1:0-18320 GCA_028565235.1 Hypoxylon lenormandii
GCGCCTAAGGGAGGATACCCGGACAATGCCGTCAACCCGGCGTGGAGAAACACGGTAATGCATGCTATCTTGGCGTCGTTATGGAACGTCAGCAACTCCGAGGCCGATATCAAAGCTGCCAGTGACAAGTTGACGTTCGATTGGATGCAGCGCTGGAGAGATGTATCGCCCGGCGCGGGCTCATACATGTCGGAGGCCGATTATATCGAGCCTGACTTCACCCAGGCTTTCTTCGGCAGCAAGTACCCGAAGCTGTATCGGCTCAAGCAACTGTATGATCCATTCGGCGTCTTCTATGCACACACGGCAGTCGGGTCGGAAGATTGGCAGATGTCTGAGAAGATATTGGGGAACTTGCCCTCGCAGAACAGTAGGCTGTGTAGAAAATAGAAAATAGGGGTTTAGAATGTCGTAGCTCGCTTTAGACAATGATAAATACAATGGTCTTCAGTTCAAAATTACCTAAGCCTTATCGATATTCTCTGACCCATTTCGTACATGAGTAAAGCGATCCGGATGTACGTGCCGGCGGGGACGATCTACGCTAATAATATATACACTAGATACGACAGGGTTTCTCCAACGACGTGTCGCGTCCCTCCGTGCCACGAGTATGGTGAGATGGCCGAGTTGGTTATGGCGTGAGGTTAAGGTCACCTTAGCATCTAATTCCTCATGGAGCAATCCGCGTGGGTTCGAGTCCCACTCTCATCAAATCTTTTTACTCCCTTTTTGCTTTTTTTCAAACATTTCACGTTCATTATATTATAAATAAACCTCCACTTTTCAACTCAGCATGCACACTTGCACCTCAAGGTGATTAGGTAATCATATTTGTTACGTTAATGGAATTTAATTCACCTGGATATACCGATCCCAAGCAAAGTTTACTTCTAGATTGCCGGAATAATCGAGATCTCCTTATTATCTAGCAACCACCGCAGCATCATTCGTAACGAAGGAGCAATGTCTTGCCTGTTTCCAATTCTCGCTTCAGGGCATCATTGCTATTGATTCACCTCCATCTAGACAAGGTAAATTTACTAGCTACCCCAACTAGGGAGCATATGAAGCCGAAATCCGTCCTAGGTTAGGGGCAGTCTCGAGTTTACTATTCTGCCCAATGACAGCACCCTTCAAGCCAAACTTCACCGCCATCGGTGCCCGCATTGGCAGTTCACTATCCAAGTGCTAGCAGCCCGACACGTCCTTCTCGTTCTTATCTAAGCGAAGCGGCCTCGGCGGCGCGGCGGTGCAGCTCGGGAGTATTGCTAATGCGTCTTACGTCGTCTACTCGCCTGACTCCGACCTGGGGTTACATAGTGCGCCGCTTAAGCAGTACTTGCACCTCTCTCCCTCTCACTTATCTTCTCGTGGATGAGCTTGCCCGCTGACTGGCATATTAAGATGGGTAGGCAGTTTTCATCAAAGAGCCTGCAATATTCACACTTCCCGACGATGACACCGCCAGCGCCTACATCCCCGCTGGCGAGCTTGTTATCATTTTCGCGGCTAATACTGCTGATGCTAGCGATGAAGGCCACGAGACTCACTTACCCGATATGACCGGTACCACTGTCCTGTTGTGTCTAACAACAGATAACGAGGAAGCGGCCTACGAAGTATTACATCGGGGCCTTGTGACGAGAATGAGGCGAGTGGCTTACATGAATTGATCCCAAGCAGAGGAGTGACCCTCGTTTCTCATAGCCAGTGAGTCTGTGGCTTCTAGGTACCTAAGCAGCGAACAAGTCAGTTTTTCAATATTATGTGATGATATTTACCAAGGTTAGGTGTCTTAGAATTAAATCTCGTGCAGAAAAGGAGATTGATTGAGCCGCATGTGCGTATCTCGATAAAGTTACGTGACGTAGTAGGGAGTAGGGAATAGGGTAGAGAGCGGGGAGCAGGGAGCGGGAAGACCGCGGGAGATCGTCCGTTAGCGCATGCTTACCACGCTTACAGCCCCTTGCTTAGTGCTTTGGAGCCCTACGAGCTTAGACTTCTACCACCTCATTTACTCCATTCTCACCGTTCTGATTGTCATATTCTCGGAATCGATACAACTCGGGCTAGAGGTGTTCCGTTAATTCTGATAAGTCGACCTGCTCAAGAGGCCCACGGCTCTCTAATCCCGCCAAGAATCAGCAGTCCCTCAAGTTTGTTCGAGGATTTCGTCGAGACACATTTCGACCGCCGGCGCGTGTCCTCCACGGACACCAGGTACGCGCCCTGTTCAATGATTATATGGTCACGGAATCGACGATGGGAGGCTCAAAGTCCACACAATTGGCGAGTTACACTCTATAATAGGCCAGGTACCTAGGTAATAACAGAAATTCCAGAAACGCGCTGACAATGAATGCGGCTTTTCCCTTCCAGTGTCCCGCACTCGACATTAATTTTAAGAGATACCGTCTAGGTAGCTTTCAATTTAAGCATCACGAAAGTTCAACTCCACCAAGTCTACGACCTATTCAGCCAAGACTTCAAAGGATGTCGTCTTCATTATCAACCTCCATGTCGAGATCGAAGTGAGAGTTTCCATCCGGCACCGTCATATTAGTCCAGGCCCCGGCATAATCCGACTCGGTCTGTGCTAGCGCCGGGCTATCTCTTGCTGGTTCATTGTCGAAGGAAAAGTCCGCTGAAGATTTCATGAGATTCGTTTGATTATCCGAAGTATGGTCCCACGACCACATGCCCGAGTCTTTCTTATGCTGCCCTCTATAGAAAGGCTCATTACCGCTCAGTAGATTGAGTTGCGAGAGAAATGTTGGATCGACATGCTGATTGAAATGAATAGGCGCTGCACTGGCTATAGTAGCCGTCTCCTGTCTCGGCTGGGGAGCTTCAACGTTTCCATGGATTGGTAATTTCTCCAAAGCCGTCACGAATTCCCATCGGAGTACTGCCAACTGAAATCCTGGTGTATGGTCTAGCTTAGTCAGTATGGTGTACAGTTATCGTCTACCTCCTATTAGGTAATTTGGAAGACTCACGCGGTCCCTGAATCGCATTCTGGGAGTCTCCCCACAACGCACGGCATATCTTCGAGTAACATTGGCCCGGGTTGCCCTTATCCTTCTGGAAATTCAGGCGTCGGTATTCGTCATCCTGGGTCTCGTCCATCCACTCCGGGTCTGAATCCGTCAGTTTCACTTTAGGTCTCTTGCATTTCTCCATATGTTTTCTCTTCTCTTCGTCGACTTCTTCGACCCTTGATTTCGTAAATCTCATCTTACAATTCTCGCACCCGAACCTCAGGCAATGTACCCGTCTAATGTGTTCCCTGGGAAACAGTCAACACCTCGATTTCTAACAATATCCAGCGGCAGGCTAACTTACGTCAACTTTCCCAGATCTTTGAAGCCTTTTCCCATGGTACACACGTTCTTAACGTGCTTATACCGGGCAGGGTTATGCTTCCAGAAAGGGCATGCCAGATAGTCTTTCTGCTCAGCGTCATCCACCAATCCGGCGCCCTTCAGATCGAATAGTCGGATTACATCATCCAAGCGAACCAGTGGTCCGTCTTCTTCTACTGTAGACAGGCGGCTGGATATTCCATCACTTCCCCCTTGCCTTTGAGCTACCAATGACATGTTGAATGCGTCGGACAAGGCGCAGAGACGATTAGGAGCTAGAATGTATCACGCTCTCGAAGATGGCAATCTTCCCCTGGACTCTCTCCTTGTGCGGCCTTTGGGAGACTTCGGTGTCGAATAAATCCTCGACCAGCTTGACAGATATTGGCGGAGTGGGACAGCGCATCCACCGTTCTATTCCTTGCGAACCCTCCTGATCTTCCAGAGATTCGGTGGAATACACGCTCTCCTGAAAACGAGGTATGGTCCGACTGCTCCTAGAAAATCAGCACAGATGCTGAAAATGGGAAACAAAGCTAGAATCTTCGTGAATCAATTCGTGACAAGACGTATAAGCCAACATAACATCTCAAAACAAGCACTAAATCATACCTATTGCTGGGAATTTGTTGATTCATTTGGCATTGTAGTCCTATGCCTCTTCGTCGATATCGTACCTTGAAGAGGATAAGAAAATATCGAGTGTAGAGCTGCCTACGCGTTGAATTCCGGGGGGTCGATAAACGCCTCCGGTCATCATCGCACATGCGATTCTGAATACGGCATCCCAGCCTTACCCTTCGAACAAGACGCTACGGGCCAATTCTAACCACATTCAGTAATCCGGTTAAATTTCCGCGACTTTCATTCAGATAAATTCAATGATTTCTATGGTGTTTTTATTAAAACGGAGTCATTTATTGAATTTGATACAGAGCACCTGCGTCCCCCCTTTTTCTAAGGCCCCTTAAAAATATCCACACTCACTACCAACCGGTCTTTTATCAGGACTTCCCATCCAATATTGAATGGGTAATATACTTGATGTTGACAACTGCGGTTTAGGTTTCACATGGACAATGCGCAGTGGCATATATCCTTATTAACCTTGATATTTTTGACAGGGCCTTAGCCCCTTACCACCGGAGTAGAGTTATAGGTCTGTTGGTATAAAGATTAGATAGCATAGTAGATAGGCTACCAGGAGGTTGGTAGCCCCTGGGTTCATAGCTCTTCGCGCAACATAGTTGCTTCCCTTATCGCATGGTTGGCCTCGTGGCAACTTTACTTGTACTAACTGGACTGCCAGGAGTTTGAGAGAGAAAGCTATCAATAGAATCTTGAATATAAATTGCATAAGTGTATACACTGTGAGCTCATTCTACCAAGGACCAGAGCAGGCGGCACAAGTAAAATGATACAAAGACACACCTATCAGTAGTGTCACTATACGTGCCCCTAGACACTGCGAGCTCTTTTGTTGTATCCTGCATTCTCATCGTCTACTTTTCGCTTAGATCCCTGAGGCTTATGTGCTGCTGGCGATATAACTTGGCTGTTTCCATCCCTCAGCGACTCCAATCTGGCAAGGAATTTAGGTGCTTCTTGCCGTAGCTGGCCCGCTACTTCAGGTAAGAACATTGACACCAAAGCGCGGGCATTAGCACCGTGCTGGATCAGGAGTTCCACAAGATCTAAGGAAGGAGCAAACGCGAGCTCTGCGGTATGAGTTTTACCGTCCTCAATTGGTAGACGAGTCCTTCGACAAGTCCCCAGAATCATAGAATACACGTTCATGAAGATAACTTCCTTATCGTGGCTAAGTACTCCATGACGAAGCAGTAACTCTAGACACCTACGATTTCGAAGCGTACCGTCGGCCTTTGTGTGATAAATGATCGGCGATATTGCGTTGATAGAATACGGTATAAAAGAGCTGCCCGCGGAAGTAGGGTGTCCATTGTTCAGAAGAGACGCCACCCACCAATCCAAATCCAGCTCGATTGCTAGGGGAAATAGAGCATTATGTCCTTCCGGAATCTTGTAGAATCGTACACGACTCGTATGGATTATTTCGATGACGATGTTGTGGAGGATGTCTAATAGAGGGAAAAGAGCTTGCCGGGAAGATTCTCGTGATGCTGCAGCGTACCTCATTGCCGTATCTACTGTATACTGAAAGGCATCGTCTCGCTGTTCCTGTGTGTTCCAATACTTGACCCGCAATACGGCGCTTTTGCATAAGGAAACATAAGGGTCAAATGCTGGGCTAACTCGACTGGTGATGAATGATAACGCATCCTCAGTTTCCATCCAGTCCCGTACCGTTCGGTGCAAATATTCAACAGGGCATTCGGGCCGTCGAGGTAGGGATTCGAGTCTTCTATATAATCACCTGTTAGTAAGAGTTCTTAATAAGGGTGATGAACCACACCAACTCTGTGTCTCTTAGGGACCCCAGATAGTTGCTGAGGGATCGTTCCTTCACGTTGAGCAGTCCCAACGTCCTACTATCAATGCGCTTTTTCATTGTGGTACACCTATATGTAATTTCGGTGACGGAGAGAGGCGCCGGGTCTCCGGACATCCAGCAGGCCTCGTTATCCTCGTCAGCTAGCGAAAGCTGCAATATTGATATTGGACTCTGGTGGGCTTTATGAATTAGTAGCAATTCTGCGGCATGTCTCTGATATCTTGGCTCGATTTGGCGAAGTATTTTCTTGAAAAGCAACTCCAAGTTTTCTGGAAGTTCACCAAGTCTGACTCTGAGATCCGATAATCTATCTCCATTCGAGATACCTTGGAGAAGCGACCGCACGACTAGGTCGACCCAGAGGAATACGCCAGAGCTCTTTTGGGTTACTTCATAAAAAAGACCTTCCGCAAAAGAGGGATCACGGATGCTCATCTCGCAAAAGCCAGGATGCCTATTGAACATGGTTCTCGTGAATGTCACGATGTCGCTCCTAGTAAGGTTCTGCATCATAAGGCTGGGCGTCGTACGAAAGGCATCCTGAAATACGATCCATGGTCTGCTGGCAACACAAATTTTGATATGCGAGACGGAGGATATATCAACTACGAGATCTACTAGCTCGTGATGATCTCCCTTGAATTCGTCCAATCCGTCGATCAAGATAAAGAAGCGGTATTTTGCGAACGTTGGATCCTTGAGTCTTCGCAATTTCTGCATGCATTCGTGGACAGTCCATTCTTGTTCATCCTCGCCGAAGATGTGGAGGGTTTCCCATCTCTCGGGGAATAGCTCGGCCATTATATCAGGCGGCGCATTTTTTGCAATCCCGTGGAGCAACGTGCGAAGCAGGCCGACTATGGACATCTGTATTTCGGTTCCAGAATTCCAGAAGTAGAATCTAGTCATTATAAGTTTGTTATCTCCGGCCCAGGTATTTGCATACTTTTTCGTTTTTGGCTCGTCCCCAATGAACTTCATTAAAGTCGACTTTCCTGATCCTGGCTTCCCCGTTATCCAGTATATTCCGGTACCAGTAGTCATCCAGCTATTGAAGCTTCTCAGAGAGAAAACCCACTTGAACGTCTCTTTCGCGGCCGTCGGAATACGTTCGTGGCGTTCGTCAATGCTAGCGAATGAGAGCCGTTGCAAGAACCGGGATTCCAGAACTTCTCTCTGGATCTCAGACACCTTCCAGTCTCGGCTGGCTCTTCCTGGTTGGTGGACTGTCTCCAGCAGCATCTTTTTAAGGTCTTCGATGAATCCATCTTGCCATCTTTCATTCAGATCCCCGTCCTCCTTTTTCATCCATTCGAGAAACTGTGCGCCAATAGAACTTGCTTTTTTGAGTTCTTGGAGAGCTTCCTCCAAGGTATGCTTCTGTCGCGACTCCAGCTCAATTTGCTTTTCGTAGCCTTTCTGGGCAAGTTCACTAATAGTAGTTAGACACTCTATAATTATAGTAATTTCGGGAGATTGTATGATTCCTAACCGAAGAGAGTCCACAAGCCTCAAAGTGAGTTGCTGCCGGTATCGGTCTAGCCTTTTCTCCAAATTTTCAATCTCTTCGGCTCTCCAAACCGAGAGAAGCGCTTGCCGAAAGCTTCTTGTGTATTTCCAGTTCGTTGTGCTCCTAAGTTTCTTCAAGGCGCCTAACAATTCCCCAGCAACCAACTTGGATTCCTTCCCGAGTTCAAATATCGCCTTGTTAGTTGGTCCACTAGCCACGGCCTGCATCGACTTTTCCAGCTCATCGCACAGGTCAGTTAAATCCTGCGTGGTTTGTTCCAGCTCCCTATTAATGACTGTGGCACCGCTTGCGGAGTTTTTAATCTCGAAAGATTTTGAAACCACTTTCGCGCCGAAATCAACGATCTGGATAGCAAAGGCCGCCACATTCGTGGCTGCTATTGGATCCATTCCGACGAGAGGACCGGCCGATAGCAAGATACTCCCGATTCTACTTTAGAATTCGGGTTTAGAAGATGCTAGGGCTATGGCAATTATGTATGGATAGTATTACGGGCTGAGCCGGGGGCAGTGCTTGTCTCTTCAGTCAGCCAGTCAGCCAGTCAGCCAGTCAGGTTGACTGGGGAAAGTAAGCAAATCAGCCCAAATGTAACATAGCGTTAGAAAATCTACCTACGTAGTACGCCCCCAAATGACGGTGCATTTGCACTTATTGTTGAAAAACTCCAGCTAGAATTTCAAGCCATTCTTCTTCCGTTAAATGCAGTCGAACTGTGCCGATTGCAAAACTCTAGTAATTTCATCATGCCTAGTCGTATATAAGTAAGCCACTGAGGCCCGAGGGCGTAGTTGGTGTTACATCAAAGAAGGTCTAGATACGACAGCTTTCATACCTCTTAGGTAACCACCGCTTAGCAGCGACTACACCTAGATGTGTATGGAATGAAGACGGGATTTCTAGATATGCAACTCCCATTTAACTTCATGTTTTCCGCCAGCTCAATCAAAAGTTACCCAGAGAGGGTCCTCACGTAGAAAAGGGGTTCGTGCCAAGCACCGCCACGCTAGATAAGGGTCATGTGATAGATTGAGTATCACGTGTTGCCCGAGATAGGAATGTGAGGAGGTCGTTACGGGATTGAGAATATTCACAAAAAAATACAGAATCTCAGATCAATAAGAATTGTCGCAGCTTCTTGATATGTGTCTAGATCCAGAAGCAGTTGCTTCAGAGGAAGAGTATAGGAGACCACTCCGCTGCGAAAGGCAGCGCTTGCCCCCCGGGCAGACATGAGCGCCGCATCGCCGGTTACCAGAAACATGATATCAGTGGCCGAAACTTCCTTTAAATAGGAGAATCTCCCAATCACGACAACCCCAATTTGTCAACTCTTCTTCTTTTACCAGGATGTCTACGTCTATCCGTGAAATTAACGTGCTTGGAGTGGAAGAGATTGTCCGAAATGTCGACTTTCCAGCAATGCAAAGCGGCCCCTTGTATCGCATGATGTTTCCTCCAGCAGCAGAAATGTCAGAAGGCCAACGGGACGAAGTTATACGTTGGTATTCGGAAGGGTTAGTCGATGCACTGACACTCCAGACCGACAGTTTCTTGCAAATATGCGCGCCAGATGGTATGCCGCTAGGATTTTGTGGTTGAACGATTGGGCCTTCTCGGCCCGGGGAAATTAATCCCAGCACTAGATCAAGCTGTGTGAATGCAGTGCCTGGCCGGGATGAACACAAGTTACACAACCCCCTTCCAGAGTCTCTTGATGTGGTAACATGGTCGAGTGTGTCACGTGATCTAAAGAAAGAGCGAGAACGAGTCTTGCAAAATCTCGACGCATTCTGTCGTAAGTTAGGCCAACTATGAAGGTATCGTTTTGTTTGCTAATAGAATCTTTTTCAGGTTTGACATTCATGTCTGTTCGCCCTGACTCCCAGCGACAGGGTCTCGGTTCTCAACTTTTGAAGGCAGCTTGCAATAAAATCGATGAATATGGATTGCCTGCTTTTGTGATGGCATCGCCAGCCGGGATTAAGCTATACAAAAAGTTTGGGTTCGACGTCGTTGGCAAAGTGGAAATGCGTACGGGCACAATAGCTAGCATGTTTCGGCCAGCAGCCTCAACATAAACATTCGCTTTTTATTACTCTGTACAAACTTTAGGAGCAAGAGAAATAATGAGTTGTTCGATTTGAAGGTCTAAAAGATGCTACAATTCACAAAGCGCTGTAATGGCGGGGATTACGTAGCAACCCAGCAGAGTATGTGATAGGTAAAGCTGTGCGTCTTTGGCGTTACCTGTACCTTGAATCCGAGGCGTTGTCTATCATAAAGCCAATGGATTCTGGGTACTTGGTAACTTGCTTCATTGATGTAGAAGTCTAAGGATCGGTGGCTAGCTAGAGTAAGGCTGGTACGATTTCACATAAATGGTATCTTTCTTGGCCCGGCTAGTATGATATTGCTATTCGGCACAAATTAAGATTGCTGGCGCGGTTATAAGATTCCTTGATGGCTTATTTTCTTGGAACCGTCCCGTAAAGGGGTTTCATATATTCCTGCCAAGGTACAGAACCAACGTTTAATAAGTGGAAGGCTTAACTGTAAAAGAAAAAAAAGGTTTCCCTTAAAAACTTGTCCCAGCATGTCCTCAAAGATTTCCACATCATTTTCTTTTTTGAACCACGTCAAAAGGAAGAAGAGCTGCTATTCATCATAGAAGACTAGCCTTCGCGATCTGAGGACTTCTGAGAGAGCTCTTGCCGCCGAGTTATTTACCAACCGTGAAACTGGAACATTGCCCGTGGGCATAGGTAGTCCACTACCACAGGGCTGCAACATCAGTCGAACAGAAACGGCCAACATACTTCAATACTTGGAGATCCAATTCTACGAGCCGCAGGAAGGCCGAGGAAAGCGAAAATGCGCTATCATCACGGCTGCCCACTCTTCAAAACCAAGCATTGGGGGACCCTCTGGCAGAATAATATACCAGACTTTGCCGCATTGAAAGAGAGGTCCCAATATACTTTCGTGGCTATAGATTTTGAGGGGCTGGTCACTAAGGACGGGCCTATTGGTATTACTGAGATCGGACTTGCTGTCCTTGTTCCCTCTGTCGTTACCACCAGCCTAAGTCCGGACGCTCTTAAGTATCAAGGCCAAGCACCCGAAACCTTCTTTGAACAAAACACGATCGAAAGCTATTGGATCCAGATCAAGGGAAGGAGGCGGAGTGGGAAGTGCCGAGACCGATACCATTTTGGCCAAGCCCAGGTAATTGAAGCTGACCTGGCTGAGAATACACTAGTCAACTTATTGCAATCGATTCGGCGCCGGTCCAGGAGCCCCTTGGTTCTGGTTGGATTCGATCTCGTCTTCGAATTTAAAACGATTGCATCACATCTCTCCCAGATCACCCAATACTTCTCATCTTGGGTTGATTTGCAGGAGATCGTGGCAGAAATCTCCAATACGCAGAGCCCCGGCATGAAAGCTACGCTTCTTGCTTTCGGGTTCTTTTCGAAGGACTTGGCTAACCGCGGCAAGAGCGACCATAATGCTGGAAATGATGCGGTTCGCGAACTGGCCATCCTCGTCAATCTGCTGCATTTAAATAAGGGCAGCACCATTCAAATTCAGACCGAGCAGGTTAGAGATAGGGATGCACTACGAAGATTTTGGATGAATAACCGTCCGGGCCCAAGGGAACTTTACCCCTTTACGGCCAGAATTCGTATTGAGGGCAAAGATTTGAAGTCTGGTGTTCGAGACTGCCAGCAACTATTCAGTTTTTTCCCCAGCTATCGGCCGTCAGCAGTAGGAATGACCCGGGTTGGCAATTATGGCTGGGTATGTCTACCAACTGCGGATGAACTAAATCGTTTCATTAATGAGCTCCATGGCCACGAATTTAAAGGAGAGACATGGATAGCTGTCACGGACTACGATCCTCAGATACCGCATCTAACACGGGAGCAGCTTCGCGAAGCCAAAAGATCAAAGCAGGAAGCTCAACGAGAGCAAAAGCAACTGGAACGGCGCGTAGAGAGGGACAGTGAATTGGATGAACTGGTTAATATCATGGCGTAGCTACCTGGGATGAATTCCGCCTCGCTGTTGAATGAGATAACCCTCCTCCCAGCCAAACACACTCGTGGCACGCGTTCTCAGGCGACATACCCGAGTATTCACAAGAGGAAATACATATAGATGCCTCATGCCCAACCCATCAATCCAACAAGAATATAACTCTCTCTACCACTCTTGACAACTGACTGGTAAAATGCATAGCAAAATAATGCCACCAACAGTAAGGAATACCGTGAGACTTAATAGATAAGTTACTCATTACCACGTCGCTGTGCTAACTCATCCCTCAGTACCGCCATTGCTCATTCGATGTTATCAATATATACTTTTCTCCGATTGGCATCTTCAATGCTAGCATCTAGCATATTTTGAAAAAGATTTCCGTACTGAGCTTCCACACTTTTGAGAACTTCGCGATGATCGTTACGTTCCTTCTCGAGGGCTTTTTCACGCTCGGCTATCTCGTCGGCGAGGACTTTTCTAGATTCAGCTTTCTGTTAGTCGAGGGCTTGTTTGGAGTCGGCTTTCTGTTTGTTGAGGGCTTGTTCGGATTCGGCTTTGTTTTTGGTGAGAATCTCTGTGTGCTGCTTGCGCGTCTCTTCGAGAGCCCGTGTGTGCTCTTGGCACTTCTTCCTGAGGATTCCTTCGCGCTTTTCGGCCTTCTTGACGTCTTCTTCAAGCTTGGTGATGCGGCCCACCAATTCTGAGATGAGCTTGCCGTGCAGACGAAGCGGGGAGAAGGCATAGTCGACAGACAGGAGGGTATTGGATAGCCAACGAGAGACTCGGGTTCTTCCTTTGTTTTCATGGCACCGTTTTATCTCCCAGTCCCAAGCGGCAGCAAGTCGTGGCCAAACCCACCATGACACTGCTAGTATTGTCGCCGTCGGGATGAATAGCGTCGGCAGTACAGGGCGCACATGGTCTTCGATTGCCTCGAGGGCGGTAAGGAGCCTTTCCAGGAGCTCTCTGGACTGCTCGGGCAACAGGATGGCGTTGGCTTGCGCAGCTGAGGGCGGGAGGACAAGAATTGGCCAAAACATAATCATGAACATTACTACCATCATCAATTTATCGTGGTTATTATTGTCATGTTTGTTGTTATTATCATGTGTTCGTTGTTACTCGGACGGAAGTTGACGGAAGTTGACAGAAGTTGTTAAAACTTGATTACTGACTTTCGATCATCGGGCTAGGTAGGTTAGGTTTCTACTTGGCAGCTGTTTCTCGCAGATTAATGTGCTGAAGTAGGTAGTTACCTACACTTTGGGATACTAGTTGCTGCCCGAGTAGACATGATACATATTAAGAAGTTACAATGAAAGCAAAAACCCCCACCTACGTAGACATAAGCTTTGGAGCGAATGTGAAGGCGCAAATTATAATTAGTACCTTCTAAATAACATAAAGGGGTGTTTTTATGGAGCCTATTTACCTAGAACAACTTCATACCTCGCAGATGTAGCTTCCTCTCGTAAAACCTTTTAGGTCTCATAAAATAATGCTGTGAACCCATTGTAGTTTACCGCTACCTAGTGTAAGGTACATATCAGGTAGGAGGTACCTAGGTAGTTAGTACTGTAGGTACGTCCTCAGACTTTTCCCTCTAGGCAACCTGATAATCTTCCAAAACAGAAGGCAAACCTTGTGAAGAGTCTTTTTCCCCGCTCCAGTTCATTCTAACGCCCGAGAAATGCTTCAGTACTGTTTTGCTAGTTGGATCTCAAACAGTGAGTCGCTCGGAGTAAAGCTTCATTAAAAAGGTTACTGTTTTTAGCTTCATTAATTAGCATTAAGACACTCTCAATCTTGGTCATCGTTCATTCGCTTTCTTACAGATTAAAACACAGAGGTCCCTGGGCTACGTTCATCAAGTTGTTGCGTAAATAGCGGCAGCAGTAGGATATTGATTTGGCTCACATGGACTTCTAACACTGATAATCTTAAATCCTCGTTCGCAACACCAGTCCTTTTGGTACCCGATCTCTAACATGTATTTCCTCATACGATGGATCCAAAATCTATGTCGATGGCCATACCAGGAGGCTGTCGAAGAAGAACAAGACAATAAGCAGGAAGATCTCGAAGAGCGAGATGACGGGCAGGAAACCCACGAAGAGCAATTCAACAGACAGAGATATCCCGAAGCGCAAGATAACGAACAGGGAAATCTCGAAGTGGAAGTGGACAGACATAGAGATCCTGAAGTGCAGGATAATGAACAGGAGAACCTCGCAGGGCAAGTCGAAAGACAAGAGAAACAAAAACAAATTTTGCTCAACCTCCAACGTACTATGGACCCCTGGATAGCAACCCAAGTCTACAACAACAACTACAATCCCCTCGGCCGGCTGCCCGAAGAGCTTCTACTTCTTATCATCTATTACTTGAGTGACGACATCATCTCCATGTACTGCCTTCGCCATGTTTCGAGGACATTTCGCCGTCTCATCAACAAACCCGACATAATAAGCGATTGGTTCAACGTAAGCGGCAAAATTCGACAACACTTACAAAAAGACGGATTGTGTGATGAGTGTAAACTCTGGTACGATGTTCCCGTCGAAGGCCCGTCCAAGCGGCTTATGCAATCTGAAAACCTCGATAAAAAGCGCGAAAGGTGGTTATTTACGGGTTCTCGTGGGGTCAATTGCAAATTCAAGCGCTGGAATTACGGTAGCCAGCTCTATTGCGAACCCTGCGGCGAGCATCACGATGTGGCAGCATTTTCTCCCGCCAATCAGGACCCCGTCAAGCGAGATCGACGGTGTCTGGGCCGCGAAGGGGCTGTGCAATTATGTGAGCATATTCACATTTCCTGGGCCACCATCGAAACCCATATTGCTACTTGGCAGCAGTATAAGCCTGGAGACTGGCAGGCCTGCTTCGACCATTTCCAGATCGAGTGTCGCGACCCGGCCCACGACACGCGTTGCGTAGACGAAGAAGCCCCAACCTACCCCAAAGCTCGCCTCCGGCACGCCAGATACAAACCAGATGTGGTAGCTCTTGAATTGGTGTGGAAACCTCATAGTGGCCTTCACGCTTTTACGGTTACTCCGGATATGCAGATTCCTATCTCAGAGCTAAGGTCCCTATTCCAGAAACAACGACAAGGACCGGCTGGCATTCTGGTGCCGTCCTACACTCCCAATGGCTTGCCCGAAATGGGTTGCTTTCATGAGAGTTGCACTTGTATTTATTATGGAACGAAGAGCAATGAGAACCCGCGTAGTGCGGTCCCATCAAATCGTTCAAGCCTCTTCCCCAATAGATGTCCCTCCCGTCATCGGTCAGATCTAGGCTATGGGTATGGAGATAATTCCAAGAGAATAAGGATAAGAAATCATTGGCCTAAGGATGAGGTTGACTCGGAATGCCTAATCACTTCTTATAAACGCGACATCTTAGTCTACCCGAAGGATAATGACAAGATCAACCCTACGCACGCATGGCTCCATGCTATGGATCCCGACACCTACCATCGTCCTGAACAATCCCTACCTTTGTGCAAAGATAAAGATTGTATGCACTACTATCGAGGGCCAAAGGGTTTCAAATGCACAAAGCTTTACCATTGCAACTGAGACCCTTCACGTTATCTAAACCCCTTTCAACCGATGAGGGCGGCTAAGGTTACTATCTTGGATAGGAAAAGAAAACCAGATAATGTGGCGGCCGGGAACTAACATTTGAGTGGGTATTGGAGAGCTTTGAGGAAATATTCAAGAATTCGCCACTTGTCCTGATGTCGAATGAGGGCGTGATCGTCCCATGTACAGCGTGTTTGCTTTTCTATTTGGTTTGAATATATACTCCTAACTAGGTACCTATAGATATCTTGTAATACATGACAATCATATATCTTCGAGTACATATATAGCTTGGCCCCTTAAATGCTTCCTTAATGGGTTATATTCTGTGTTTAACATTCACTGTCGATCGTTGCAAACGGGAAGACCCCCAACCAGAATGTGCGGACGGGAGCGGACGGGAGCGGACATGATACTAGTGAGCTAAGCGGCTTGCAGATTTCGGGAGACCGCGTGTCGCGTCATGACGGCACCGGCATCAAAGGTGACCGCCTCGTAAGCATCTCACGGCGAAGTTTTGGTAGGGTACATACACTGTGCTATGCGGAAATAAACTGCTCAACGGCCTGATCGTTTTGATGTCTCACTCAACCGCTTTTATTAAGTCTTCACGGAGAGCATGGCCTAGAGAGTACGGTTTACCTACCTCCTAGGTAGATATACATACCTACCTAGGTATTCTTCTAAGCTGATCTAGCCTAAAAATGAGAGTGGATAAGGCGTAATTTTGGCAGTCTCTTATTGTTGCGCAATTGATGAAGAGAGAAATAGAAGTTTAGTGAAGGGAGGCCTTGTTGGGCGTACTCTGGTATCAAAGTGAGGCCAACGCATTCTGAATCTGCCAACAGCAAGGGTTTCTCTTCTGCCATGTGCGTTTTAAAAGGGTACCTACATCTAGCACAGGCTTCGCAGCTTGCCACCCTTCCAATGCGCCCCTTTTCATGTAGGTATCCGTCAGTTGTTGAGTTCTGCAATGCGAATTTGTAAGCGGCAAACGCCGGCTTCTGATGCCTGAGTGCATATATATCATAGATCGTCTGCCTTTCAACTAACTCCCAACTAAAAACACTTTACGCATCGGCATTACGAACAACGGACGGCATATACTCAGGAATTAGCTACCTAAACCCCTCTCTACCTGTCAAAATGGCAAGAATCGACGACGACGTTGTCACGGTTGACTCGGCAGGGGTTCATAACAATTCCGTGCCCTCTTCTCAGACACCTAACGCAGCGACTTCGCACGTAACCCAGCTCTTAGAGCAGCTTAAAACGAAGCCATCTGACCAGAACATCGTGAGCCAACTTGCAGACCTTGTTACCACTACGTCAGTCTTACAATCGTCGCTTCCCAAGAAGCAGAGAAACAAGGACATCTTCATCGCTATAATGGGGTACGAGTAAATTCGACGGCTCAAGATAGATGCACTATTATGAATATCATATTAACCAAATGTACCAGGATGACCGGTTCCGGAAAGACAACGTTCATCTCGAAGCTCACTGGAAGGGACTTGAAGATTGGCCATAATCTGGAATCATGTAAGTTTGCCAACCGGTCCGGAGACGTGCAACTTCTTTACTCACCAGGAGCCCTTCAAGGTACTCAAGACATAGAGGTCATCGACACTAAATTTGGCGACTACACGGTACACATGATTGACACCCCAGGCTTCTCGGACACGCATCGCTCGGACACGGAAATCCTCGAAACGATCGCCGAGTACCTGGCCGTGGCATACTCCAAAAAAATACGCCTTTCAGGGATAATATACCTACATCCCATTTCGGACACCCGCGTCACTCATCAATCCATTAAGAACCTGAAAATGTTCCAGAAGTTGACCGGGACGGATAATGCCAAGGGTGTAATGCTAGTGACGAGTATGTGGGATAAGGTCTCCGTTGAGGAGGGCGTAAGGCGCGAACAGGAGCTGCAGGCCAAGTTCTGGAACATTCTCATCGCATGTGGCGCACAAGTCTCTCGACACGACGGATCCGCTGAATCGGCTAGGCACATCGCATCCATGCTCATACGCAACAAGCCCTTCTACGCCCAGCTGCAGGAGGAGATGGGGAAAAACAACAAGGCGCTCAAGGATACCTCAGCAGGCAAGGAGGTGATGGCTGAGCTCTCTCGTATCAAGGAGCAACACCGTGCAGAGCTCGAAGATATGAAAAAGATGATGCTAGAGACCTCGGCTCAGCAGAACGAAGCTGCTGTAGCCGCTCTTAAGCAGCATTATGAAAAGATGTTGCAAGACACGGAAAAGATCCATGCAGACGAGAAACGGATGAACGAGGGGGCCGTCCAGTCGCTAAATGAGAGAATTGCAAGCCTCGAGAATCGAGGTGGGTGTGTTGTCATGTAATAGGTACCTATCTTTTGACACCGAGCTCCAGACGGACTTGCTGTCGGGACATCCGCAGACCATGAAGTTAGAGATGTGTCGGGTGCCCAGCGAAGTAAATACGGGGATCTAGATAGATATGTAGAGTTAAGATACCATAGTCTAGTCTCATTAGCTCCTATAACTATCGCGACTCTACCTTGAATGACTTCGACGGCGTAGTATAAATAGTTACTTCGGATCTTGCTACCTACCTACCTAGGTAACCTAGCACCTGTTCACGTAGCTCCAGTGTCTGCCGATGCACCTGCTCTGCCTCTGGTGTCTGGGAATCGCCCATCTTGGAGGGTTCTTTCAACCTCTTTCCTCATCTACAGGAAACGGACGGAGGCAATCGAGATTTGTACACGAACTAGGGAATCGAGACGACGTTTTCGTGCTGAGACGGCATTGAAAGAAAACAGTCTTGGGCTTAGGAGAAACCAAGCTGGGCGGAAATTTCCTTTGAATCCGCCGGTGAGAACGAGCTCATATGATCTCCGTCACGTGGGCGCAAAATCGAATGCTACTATTGAAATCAACGACGGACTGACCGGGAACGGCGCTTACGGTTAGGTATGGTACAGTAGTCGTCCCGGCTGGCGGTGAGATGACGTAGTGAGTAAAAGAGACCAAAGTTGGCATGATTGGATGACCTGTCTGATGAATTAAAATTCTGACAGGAGCCTCCAGATTACGGAATTACGGAATTACTTGAATAATACCTGGTTGCTGTATGGCATACGCGCCAGGCTGACGGTGCAGAGCGCAGGAATAATAATTGAAGCTGTTTGGCTTGGTCGTATTACGATGAGCCCAGTAACGACTGGTTCAAAGTGCTGTTACCGACGGTACCTAGGTACCCTCCCGAGGCATTCGACCGCGTAACCATGTCTTACGCCCTGTGACATGGCAAAGTACCGA
>JAOWAP010001489.1:0-18238 GCA_028565235.1 Hypoxylon lenormandii
GCCCGAGGCCTGGGCCAACGCCGACAAGTCCAACACCCAGTGCAACAACTCGGCCTGCGACGGCCGCGAGGCCGCCTACTACCAGGTCCAGATCCGCAGCGCCGACGAGCCCATGACGAGCTTCTACAGGGTGAGTTGTTATTATCATTTCGGAGTGAAAAGAAAGAGAGAGATTTGCTAATTTGGATGTGTATAGTGCATGAAGTGTGGTCACCGGTGGAGAGAGAATTAGACACATACAATATGAGAATGCGGATGTGTATACTGGTGATTTATTCTGGCTGGCGTTAGGCGTCAGCCCCTAATTGGCGTTGGGAAGGAATTTGGAGTATCGCGAGGAGTTCTCCCTGTACATTATATACAGCATCAGAGTCGTGAGGTTGACCTGAAAACCATGATACCCCCTAAAGTTCTGCTTGCATACTCTCCCAAACATAATGCACTGCTCTGTTCTCATTCCTTGGTTCTGAAATAACATAACAGCGAGATAGTGTCGGGGTAGAAACCAACATTGTTTCGCGCTAGTTCGCATGCTCTTGACTCTGACTTGTTTCCCCCTCCGATGTCTGTGA
The DNA here is from genome assembly GCA_028565235.1 of Hypoxylon lenormandii. Lineage (NCBI taxonomy): Eukaryota > Fungi > Ascomycota > Sordariomycetes > Xylariales > Hypoxylaceae > Hypoxylon > Hypoxylon lenormandii. The sequence continues at coordinate 573 of JAOWAP010001489.1, forward strand.
TCGAGCAGTAAGCGTCTTACTGAGTATCTCAGGAAGACTGCCCTCGGGAAGGGATCGAGCACTAAGCGTCTTGCTGGGTATCTCGGGAAGGGTACCATCGGGAAGGGTATCCTCGGGTTTCTTCTCCTTCGACTTGGACGCGAGCGGAATAAGTGGTAGCTGCTCCGATGAGTGTCCGTGTGGTAGTGATGAACTGTCGATGGCCGTCTTCTAGTCGCCCTTGTGCCAATCCACCGACGCCTTGACCCCTTCTGCAGCCAGCGTCTGGGCCAGGTCGGGACTGATGATGTCCTGTCGGAACCGCTCCTCCTGCAGGAGCTCGAGGTGCTTGAAGGTCGGGCCCGGGTAGTTCAGGTACTTGATGTAGGGGGGGCGCGTCCAGTAGCGCAGGTAGGCCAGGTACGCGACGAAGGCCGGCTCGTTGAGAATCTTCTGCGACGCGAGGTGGTTCAGGTAGAAGGGGTTCGCGAGGGACTGCACGAACTATTCGAAAAGAAGCCGTGTTAGCAAACAAGACGGCATGCATACATAGGAAGTTTGGCGCGTGCAGGAAGAGTGCTAGGAGCGTACCTCAAGTTCTATCTCGAAGCGGGAGTATCCGCCATACTTTGGCTCGTCATCTGCGGCGACAGAAGGCGGCGATTGTTCCATATTGACATCCATCGAGCTCTTGCGATGTGGTATCGAAGGAGTGAATGGATGGTGCCGACGAGAATGATGGTTGTGAACGCGACGGCGGGGCTTTGAATTGTGTAAAAGGCCAATGAAGCTTGTGTGGGGTAGCTAGAGATGACTAAGCACGTTTTTAGCTAGCCAAACTGAGCCAAACTGAGCCAAACGAAGTGAGCATCTTCACCACGGCGCATCATCTTTTACAAACACCACATCGTAGTTTATCGCCGTATAATTATAGGTCGACATTTTGTTTCATACCCCAAGATAACTTGGTATTCCATTTAATTCATTCTACCATAGAATAAGCATGATTTTCTGTCTCTGGTTTACAATCTGTACCTCCTTAGAATCATCCTCGATAATTGCTTCATGTTCTTGCTCCCATCCCATAAAATGCAATCTCTTCCGTGACCAGTCCTCAACCAGGTAGTCATGCACGTCTCTCAATCTCAAATTGGTATCAATATCCAGGCTCTCATACCAAAATCATCAATCTAGTAGTAATACCTTCAACCAAGAGGTAACCCATTACAATCCATTACCAACAGTAATGTCCACCTCTCAGCATTACGGTAGTCTCTGTTGCCAAAGTAAAGCTCCCGTTGCTTCATAACACAGCGGCAACGATACCAAAGACTCCGGCCAGCACACCAGCCCCTATCTTCGCCGGCGTCGCAGCTGCATTTGGCGATGTCGTGGTGGGTGGCTCTATCAGCGAGCTGCTGATGGTGACTGAGGGGCTGATGCCGCCCAGCGTCTCCGTCACGGTTCCGGTCGACGTGATGTTCACAAAGGGGCCCGATGTGATTGTGGGTGTCGAGGTTGTGTTGGTGCTGATGGAAGAATTGGATACCGTCAATGTCGATGTCAATGTCGCCGAGCCCGTGCCTGTCGAGGATGAATCTTGTATGGTTGTAGATATCATCGGCGTGTCTTCCGACGTGCTAGAGACTTGGCGGATATTCAAGTTGGCGGTCTATATACGTACGCACAGCTAGGTTAGCTCCGTGGGTTAGGTAAAATAGGGGTTGCAAATTGACTTACAGCATATCCGATTTGCGAAACGGCTACGACCGCTGTTGTTACTGGTAACAGAGCTGACTTCATCCTGTCTGGTCTTGATCTAGACTTGGTTCTCCTGTTGATACCAAATCAACAATTTGGCAACGATATGTAGTGACGTCCGAAATCCGTTGATGTCAGATTCGATGAAGAGTAGGTTGGTGAACGGAAGAAATAATGAGCAAACATTCCAATCGGCAAATCGGTCTTGCATATTGACAGAGACATTGCTTTTAAACGCGAGGCAAGGGATCTACAACTCCTGCCTAACCACTTCCCCCAAGCGCCAATCCGAGCTGAACCTTCTCTAGCTCGCCCTAGCTTCCCTAGACCTGGTCAACCGCCTAGGTGACAGGTGATGGATGATGCCGATAGGCCCCAGGAACCCGAACCATGTTCTCGCTATGCCCGTGGTTTCTACAGTGCGTGCAACTAAGCCCCGAGCAGCTGCGCTGATCTGCATGCATTGCGGGGGTTAAGGCGTAACCCTTACAGGCCCCTATTAAAAGCCAGAATGGCAATGGCCATGTGTATCCCCTATCTTCCGAACACCCCTGACAAGCCTGACAGGGTCGTATCGCATGACGTAAGGAACATACTACACTGTGTTTTTAATGGCTACCGGTACCTATGCCGATTCCCGGTTGAGCAAGACTTGCAGTGGAAATTCCGATGGCTTCTCTGCTTCTTCGTCTCCTTTATCATTGTTTCTCGTAAATAATATATCATACAGTCCGAAAAATCAAGAGCGTCGTTCCTAATATCAATGTTAATTACATGCTACCCGCTTAGAAGTCATAGACATTCATAATAGGGAGGCCGCTTGCTCTGTGAGCGCCAAGTCGCCTAAGCCATCAGCTGCTGGCGACTTGGAATAGCACAGGAGGGGTACATTGATGGACATTTCCTCTTTCGGCATTCGATAGATCTTCTATTGGCTGGCAAGTTTCTGCTGTACTCCATCAAACCCTACCGCCTCCACACCTCGCCCACAGCACAGTGGACAGCCGTGATGATTTTGTTTTGTCTGAATCACTCTTGCACACATGGTTAATTTATCCAGTTTAGTCTCGATTTAATATTGCTATCAGATCTAGTATGTGCCCAAGACGTTAGGTGATGACTATCAAAGCAGCTGTACACTTCCGTGAGGTACACAAAGAAAGAAAAAAAAACTGACGATCAAAAGGGAAATGTTCAAGGATTCATGTCCTCGGTGAGGCTCGAACTCACGACCTTTGGATATCCCAATCTAACGATTGAGTCATATTACTATGAGACCAACGCTCTGACCAACTGAGCCACGAAGACAGATGACATTAGCCGCTTCAGAAGCACCCTATAACTCGGGTGTGTCAAACCAAATCGGGCCGGGTAATGTGGATCTTCGACACCTCCGCTGACATCTCCTTAACATGTTGCCTACAACCAGTGTATTCTATAAGATATCCTCATGAGTTCTAATCTATACGACTCAATACTTATCATATCGGTTGACTAACAATACCTAGTTGATTCTCCAATTCTTAGGGATCACTTTCAAGCATCACTTTCTGGCCCCGGATGGTGGTCATGGCGTTGTTCTCTTAGTAACTTCGTCGCCTGCTTGTAAATATCATCAGACTGAAATGTCAGATATTTGAACCAATGCTCCTGGTCCGTAGGCAAGTAAACACTAATATTGAGTAGTAGATTGCCCCTTAGACCAGGAGATGGCAGTATTAGTTCAGATAGAGGATTAGATTTGGAAGATGAGAGCAGGACAGCAGTTCCTCTTCAGAATCGAGACCATGACCCTATCATACCCTCAGAGATGCCCTTCGAGATACTGTCGATTCTCTCGCCATTGTAGAGTCATATATTCTTCGTATATTCATCTACCACCCGAAATCACTGCCATTCAACGAGAACCGTCTCGCCTTTATTCAATTGGGCGTAACGCATAGTTTCCTTCCATACCAACTCTCGCTTTTGACTATCTCTCGACTCGACACTCGTCTGTAGCGGCTCTGTACCATCAAAGTACAAGTCTTTGGGGGACTGTCCTTCGAAGGCGTCCTGTAAGACGTGTGATGCGGACTTTTGCGTAGTCCGGATTGGCCCGTTTGGCATGAGCATGGCGATAAGGGGAAAAATGATCTGGAACATCAAGACTCGAATGATCCACGGCGCGTAACGCTGAAGACCGGTACTCATGGTGCCTGGATCTACACCTAGGATGCAGATATTACCTAATGCAGGATCTCGGTTCATACGCTGCTGGAGCTCGTGCATGAACATAATGAGGAAGAGTTTGGCCGCGCCGTAACGGCGGAACCCGCTACGCCAGGACGGATCCTCTTTGGCAGAGCTCCAGGAACCTTTGGCAATCGCCTCAAAGCTAGCTTGGTCGTGTACGATAGTCTTATATTCTTCTTTTACGAAAGCCTTTGCGGCCTCGTTTCGCTTATCGTAAGGACTAGAAACATACAACGTTTTTGAGTCAACTTTCTGAAACCATCAAATAGCCACTTGTAGCGAGAGCTTACTCATGAGATTGACTTCCTATTACTATTATTCTCCCGGACACCTTGTCCATGCTCTCGAGCAAGAGGAGCGTTAAAAGCCAGTGGCCGAGATAGTTGATACTGAACGTCTTGTCTAGTCCATCATCACCCGTCCAAGCCTGCTTGCCGAAGTCCTGGAAGCCGGCATTGAGGATTAGCGCCCGTATTGGTGGAATATCGCCTGCGCGGACACGCTCGTTGACGGTATTAGCCACCTCACGGACGCTACTAAGCTTCGTCAAGTCTAGTGAAAGGATGTTATATGAATGCGATGGGCTGCCCCGAAGTGCGGAGGCAAGGGCGGCTGTAGTTGCGGTCGCCGCGTCTCGGACTGTGTAAAGCCCATGATAAGTAGTAGTAAGGTCCGGCGAATTTGCTATCCTATGCACAATAGCACTTCCGAGGCCACCGTTTGCACCGGTAACGAGAATAGTTCCCTTCGCTGAAGCCATTCTCGAAATGTCTCCGACCGGCACGGATTGAGGGACCAAGGTACAAAGGTGTGATACGCCTTAGCTACATAGGTATTCGGCGTACGATGGTGGGTGGGAAGAATGAGGGAAATGTGGATGAGCCTATTTGATGGGGAGAGACGATGTCCCTGAGAATTTAGAAAAGGGGAACCGGTCCCCTAAGGATTGGGAGGTTTGGAATGGCGAGCCTTGCTTTAACTGACGCGTCATTACGAGATGACTAGAGCTTGCCACTCTTCCGGGAATTCGCGATGGCTCCTTGCCGTCACACAGCAGGCTGGCCTTAAGACCTTAACGCCGACTCGTACCTAAAGTTGTGTCACCCCAATATCAAGTCAGCCCCGCCAGGAATTTGGAGAGCATTCTGCAGACTAATTTATTCTAGGTACTTGTACCCTCCTAGGTACTTCCTATCGTTACTCCGTGGTAGTATTTAGGTCTGCTTACTGCTTTGCGACGCCTACCCAGTCTGCCTTTATTCAATATTCACGCACTGTAACTTGACCCGACCGGGGTTGTTCATCCTCAGGAGCAAATGGTAGTTGACGTCGTCCACACAAGCTCGAGCCCTGCCTATGGCATGCTCTTCAGTTTCGCCTAATTCTCTCATCACACGCAGGCCATGTGCCTGAAACAAACAAGCCAACATGGCGACCGCCTCAACCTGAGCCAGCTTTTTCCCAGGACAATTTTGCGGCCCGTCCGACCATGGTAAGAATGTCCCCCTTTCCGGGACAAGCAGCGTTTCGCCAGTAACCTCTAGGCTATCGGAATGTAAGATCCATCGCGAAGGCCTCCAGACGTACGGATCAACCCAGTACCTTGGGTCGGTCTGCACGCCCAGAATCATTGGAAATGCTTCGGTTCCGGGAGGTATCGAAAGCATCCGGTCGCCGACGCTCAGACTCTGTACCTTGGTAGACGTTATCTTGGGCAATCCTGTTATGGGCGGGTAAAGTCGCAAAGTCTCGAGGAAGACTGCCTGACAGCGCTTCAGCCGTGAAAACAATTCGTAATCCCAGTCCTCCGCCGGAATACCTGGAATAACTGTGTTGATCTCCTCCGATAGCCAATTTTGGATTTCGGGATTCGCAGCTAGAAGCATCATGGCGAAGGAGAGCGTGGTAGCCGTAGTATCGTAGCCTGCGAAGTTGATCACGAACATGTTTCCGAGGACTTCGCCAACGGAAAGATCGACACGTTTTCTGGATTCATTGGTAGAGCCCGTCGCATCCAATCTTTTGACCGTGCCTCGGTCAAGAGCGCGCACGAGAGACGTTATAACGCCGCCAGATCCTGACTTCCCTTCTTCTAGTCTCGCTGTTTCTTCTGAGATCCTCTCCTCCATGATGCGTTGGTAAGCTTTGGCTGCTGCCCCAATGTTGGCTAGACTCTTCGGCACAAATGGTCCGTCGAGAAAGCGACGAGGGATCAACATCAACTGAATGGCGTTTTTGATTACCACAGAAAGCGCGTCGCGGTAGTTATATGAGCTACCCTGGCTGACTGCGGGACCCTCAGATCCCTGGAAATCGTATGAGTCTCGGAATGCAGTTGCCGCGAGTACGTTGAGTGAGAATGTTCGTAAATCCTCTTGCACGTCCGGGATTCCGGCTTTGGATTTCGAGGACCAGAAATGTAGCATCGCCCTTCGAACACCAGAATCAGCTCCCAAGTGCAGATAAGGCAATAGCCTGAGAAAACTACCTAGAAACGTAATAAGGAACAAGAGGGAGGGAAAGGGGGGTTTCGAAAATAGGGGTAACGAACTGTGTTTGCCGAATTGACTCCTGCCACACCAATTGCATCATTTCCTCGTTAAACGGCGCTGCGACCGCTTTACGATGACGAGGCCAATCATCTAGATCGACGTTGAAGACGGAGGGCCCATAGACGGTCAGCATCTCTTACGGCCTGTTAGCTAAACCACGAATAAGAGAGTGGATGTTCGGGAATATGGGGAGGATAATTCACTCACGGTACTTCTGGAGGGGTCGAACGAACTCGCGCCATCGCGAGAAAATCCTCTGAATAGCATCCGGGTCGGCGAAATGCAGATGGACGCCTCCCGGCGAGACCAGTGCCCACACAGGCCCGAATCGCGCCGTTGGGTTGCTTTTCTCCAGAAAGTGCCAGTTTCTATGAGAGAAGCGGACAAAGTCTGGATACGAACTCCATCGGATCGGCAGCCCTGAGAGAATGGTCCATATCCAAGGTTGAAGAAAAATCCACACGTAGTTGTGCACATCGAATGGGATACGTACGATAGGAACTTTCAGAGCCCGAGCCTTTAGAACATTGGCCTCTAGGCAAAACAAGCTCCATACCAAGTATGAAATCGTCGGCCCAAGAATCAGTATATAGAAAGTAATCATGGTTCGAGATTGATGGAAGGGGAAGCGAGAACGACAGTCGACGACAGAAAGACTTGCACAGCTTTCGGGTCTTCAGTGATCTGCTCGCGCTGACTCGCGATATTAGACATAGGTCGTTGGTTCACTAGAAGATTTAGAACTTGAAAGTAATCTAAGCTTAACAGCATATCTTTTACCAGCCGGTTCCGCCCCGGTAGTTTTCGCATAGGCCACCCGAGATGGGTTCGGTTCATAGCCGAGCCCCTTTGGTACCGCGATTTCGGGACGGTTTTTTTTAATTGGTTGGCGGTCCGCTTCTAGATTCATCATAAGGTAGTTTACAAGCGAGTCTCTTTAATTCTAGTGTCAAGAACTCGAGCTATGCCGACTGTCGAAAAACAGCGGCATGCATGCACGGTCGATAATTGATGCAGAAAAAGGTAGCATTATCCGAGAAATGCAACAACAGCGCTGGCATCATTACTTTATACCTCATATGCATTATGCACCTAATCCTTACCTGCATAAGGTACCCTCAGTGTAACTACATAAAAGAAGACGGTAACACAAGAATAAGCAAAGGACGGCAGCTGTACAGTACCTAGGTACTTTTCTCGGCCCGGACCAAAGTTCTGGTAAAGTATCAGATGCTGTGCAACAGTAGGTGGCTGGTACATTCTATTAAGCCGCAATACGTGTACGAATACTTGATCTATACACGCTTTGAGAGCCTTCATCGCCTTACCCATGGAGCTTAAAGCCACCTGGGACGTAATCCGTGAAAATACGTCGCGGATCATATTCCTTCTGAATTCTGACCAATCTTTCGGCGTTGGCAGACCCATAACTCGCAATCGGGTCCTGCCACTGCGCCGCATAGTTGAGATAGATGTACGGGTCTAACGCTCCCAGCTCACCAACACCCTCCTTGATCAACGCTATCAGTGCCTTCGCCGCCGCCCATACTGTGTCGTCATCCCCCATGTCAGACCACGTAATGCTCAACATCACCAGCGTAAGCGGCCTATCTTTTCTATTGGTTAGCCCGAGGGCGTTAGTCTCAGCGTGCCGTGCGTAGATTTGGGGGGGAATAGGGTCGAAGTTGAGGCTCCACACGATGCCAGAAACATTCTGAATGGAGGGTATGCTGTAGTTCCAGGCCTGTACTGCTACCTTGAGGGCCTCTACAGTGGATTCAATGGTGAGCGTCGCAGACCCCTGGCTAGGTGGATGAGGAATAAATCAGCTATATGTGGCTATGTTAGGTACTTTCGAGGAAACATACCGAAGACCATTTGCTTGCAGAGCCGCCGTCTCGGTCGACAAATCAGTCATGTTGGTGATACGCATAGTACTGGATAGTGATGGTATGGCAGCCAGATCCTGGAAGACAAGTGGGTTCGCTATTGGCTTGGTGTACTCCATAGTGTTGACAATTGTCGATGCACCTTCTGCCCCTGAGAATGCAAAGCTACTCTCCAAAGAGGAATATTCGTCGTAGTTGGTGGGGGAGTTGAAGTTGGAAAGGCCAACGATCTGTTCTTCGGTAGTAGACAGGTCGTAGTAGACGACGCCCCCCCAGAGATTGCCCTGTGCAAATGTCCGCAAATCGATCCGGGTGGCTATGCCGAAATTATTAGACCCCCCACGCAGAGCCCATAGCAGATCTGGATTCACGTCTATGTTTGCATTGACAATAGAGCCGTTTGCGAGGACGACCTCGAAGTTAGTTACGGTATCGCACGTGAAGCCGTAACGAGGGCTGAAATAGGAGATTCCGCCGCCCAGAGTAAGGCCGCCTACGCCGACGCCAGAAACCCTGCCCCCAGCCACGCTGAGGTTCAGTTGGTCAAGTTGGGAATAGACGGCATCCCAGGTCGACCCAACGCCGACGGAGACACTGGACCGGTCTGGGCTAAGTTCAATGCCATTGAGACCCCTCAGGTCAATTGTCACTCCTCCGTTGATGTTTGACGCCCCCGCTACGTATGAGTGCCCCCCGGAGCGGACCGCAAACTGGCAGTTAACTGGTGCGGTTGTGAGCGCACGTACAGCTATCGAGATATCTTGGGCAGTCTCTGGTAGTACAATGCATTGTGGATGACCATCAGTCTGCTGCAAGGAGAAGTAGGACTTGAGCGATGCCTCGTAGTCTGGGCTCTCTGGGAACGAGACTTTCTCCTTTAACAAGTGGTACAAAGTCAGGCACTGTACCCACAATGTCAGAGACGTATCTGGGATAGCTTGGGTGAATGAATGGGGGAAGCCTTACGCAAACGCCTACAGTGCTTGTTACGTTGACCATTGCCACGACTCAGAACCAAACGGCAGAGATATAACGACAAGTTGCCATGGAAGTAACCGCAAAGTGCTACTGATGTACATATAGACCCCTATCCAAGGCTGTCAGCGTCTATCTAAGGGGTCAAAGACCGAAGGCTAGAACCCGGACGACCATATTGAGTACTATGTTTCTGAGACATTCCAGGCCCAGCGTAAGGCAGAAACCCCAACAATATCTATTATGATAACCAATCAAGCTACGGAGGCATGTAGGAATGAAGCGTACGTAGTAGGCCAACATTGGAAAAAGGGAGAGGTGAAGCTGTCTACATCATAGGCCAGTTGAAATGCAGGTCAGCATGAATGCTGTGGACTTGATGAGCAATGTAGAGTACACGTCTCTAACATATTCCGTAACTATACACATACTTTATATGCCTACTTAGGTATATATAACCTAATCGGCCCTTTGACTTCCTGCTGTGTTACGCACAGGAAGCCGGTGTCAGCAATCTCATCTCAGCGGCAATTTGTAGGTATAGGGTGTGTTGCACAAAACACACAGTGGTCAGCCCTAACTACCGACCCTTGATCTAGGCCAGCCGGAGCTTTCACAGAGGCATCATCCTAGCCGTATAAGGGAGTTGATGTCATGACACGCCTTGTTAAAGGTACTTCGTTACAGCCAGATACGCCGCCCCGAGCATTGAGAACCCATATCAGAGACTAGCTCAGTAAGATACCAGGTCGTGATATTCGTTCGGCCGAATCCCTCTCGAAACTTTCAATCGCCGCTGCACTGCCGCTAGGGCTGAAGCACTGCTTCCTTTCTATCATGGCATACTCTTCAAACTCTTCAAGCGAGTATCAGTCTATCTTTATCCAAACGCTTATGGTAACAAATCAGCTAAAACTAGTCGTTGCCATCTTCTTGCTGCTTACGCTACTTATATGGCGGATATGGAAGTTCACTATATCCCCCCTTTTAGATCATGAAGCTCCCAAGGAGTTCCCATATTGGATCCCTCGTAAGTGGCTAATAGTGAGATACTACATCTTGCCATGCTGATCTGTTTACTTTTCAGTCCTAGGTCGGTCTCCCAGTCATCATCCGATCGAATTCCCGGCATTAAGGTTGATAGCTGATGTCAGGTCATGCCCGGGCTTTTTTCGAAGACTCAAATGGCTTACTTGCCAGAGCTAAGTAAGGGAGACCTGAGCATATTTCTTGTCGTATTTTCTGCTAACTATCTACCATGGCAGAGGATATTTTGGCAATAGTGGGGAGCCATTTGCGCTCACAGCGTTTGGAATGACATTCTACGTGGTCTTGCAAGCGAGCCACTCTGCCGAGGTGTATCGAAATGCCGAAACACTCTCATTTGAGAGCTTTGTTCAAGGCCTCATGCGGTATAACGGGAACGACGAAGACGCTATCGACACCATGTATTTCCCTCTTCCCGTCGACAAGCCTGGCTTCCCGAATCCACAGGGGGTATCACTTGGCGTCCTAGCCCAAAGAATGCACGCCCATCAACTCCATCCAGGGGAGAACTTGGTTTGCCTTCAGCAGGCAGTCTGCACCTGGATCGACCGCCATTTGACACTGGATTCGCTGCGCAAAGAGTGTCCTTACGCCATTTCTCAAAGTTCCAATCATATCGAGATCCCGCTATATCGATGGTGCTCCGATCACTTCATCCGCCTTGGACAGCATGTCTACTTTGGGGAAGTGCTTGAACAGATCGATCCTTCACTCCCGGACACCTTTTTGGTTTTCGATGAGCTCATCTGGAAGATGCTGTACCAATATCCCAGTTTTCTTTCTCGTGACATGTCTCAGCCCAGGGCTCAAGTTATCGCCTCGTTGAAACAGTACTTCCAGGTTCCCCAACAGCACAGGAATAACGGAAGTGCGTGGTTAATCAACGCCATGGAAGACGAAGCGAGGGCCCTTAATGTTGACGATGATAATTTGGCCGTCATCTTTTTCCACCTCTACCTCGCGTCTGTTCGCCCCCTGCGATAGCTTCTCGGCTGTTTTGCTAACTTGCGGCTCAGCATAAATACCAACACCCGGAAAACCGCGTTTTGGGTTCTTGCTTATTTGGTATACAACCCTTCTTTTCTGGCTGCGTATCGTCAGGAAACCGAGCCGGCCTTCAGCGGCGATAGCTTAGTCAATCCCTTCTATATCCAAGATCCCAATCAATGCCCCCAGGTTGACAACATCTGGCATGAGACGCTCCGGCTCTCCGGATGGGGCGCCTCGGTTCGGCTCATCACCAAAGATACTGTAATTGGGGGTAAATTGATGCGCAAGGGTAACCGCGTCATGGTACCGCATCGTCTGCTCCACTTTGACGAGAGTGTCTTTGGTGAGGAGACGGAAGCCTTTCGCCCCGAGCGCTGGCGGAAAGAAAGTCTGACCCGGAATCCATCCTGGAAGCCTTTTGGGGCTGGGAAGACTATGTGCAGTGGCCGCTTCCTGGCTCGTTTCTCTGTGACTACCTTCGTGGCCACTCTTCTGCGGCGTTTTGACGTAACATTAGTAGATAATGCGCCGTTCCCGCAAGCGGATAAGGGCAAGCCAGTATTGGGCATCATGTCTATCAAGGAAGGCCAGGATTTCACCATCAGGCTTTCGCCGAGGGCAAAGCACTCTTGATTACCTGCCTAGGTAATCAAGAAGGGTTAGGGTTAGGTACCAAGATAACCATTTACCTCGTCTATGTAACTACTCCAAGCGTGCTAAGGGCGAGTGAAGCTCAATATGATTCAATCGCTCCATCTATGTCTATGTTGATGTTCGTATGTTGATCTGGAAGGAGTAATCTTAGCCAGGTTGAGATGGGTGCGTAAACGACCGAGGCTGAGTTATGCTCCAAGTTTAATCAGTCCTTTAATATAAGACGATGCAGTACTTTAGGTAACCAATGCGAGGATGGTGGTTGAAAGGGTGCTGCGTTGGCTACCCGACTTAAGAACTTCGCTCATAGAGTACTATGAAAATAACACTTGCACATCGTGCTAGACAGTAACATACACACCAGACTCGTATTTCTTATTACTATTCTACCGATTAGGCATTTTCTCAAGTCGAGACTTTTGTTGGTGAATGTCTATGACCTTCACTATGCCAGGCTCCCCCGGATTTTCTGGTTCCTGGGCAGGTAGACTTTCATTTCCGCCGGCGGTAACCTGCGTCCGTACAGTATCAGTAAGCTCATAATAGTCCCCCAAATAGTTTCGAGCAGGTGACCCAGTTGTGTCATTCGAATAACCCAAAGGAGGTGGCGTCTCCCACACTCCGGGCGGATATTTACTTGTGTCACGAAGCCTTGATCGACTTCGTCGACTGGATATCTCCGTCCTAATAAAACTGATGAATTTCCTAAAAGCGGGCATGCAGCCCACAACGATAGCCACATTATTCTCCGTGACACTGAAGGCACGCACGGTTAGTTCCATGGGGTTTTGATTGTCCAAAGTATAAAACGAGAAACATCCACATACACACAGATGGCCAATTCGGCTTGACGCCAGGTGGTGTCCGTGGTTGTGAGGAATTGGACACGGAAAACAAGAGCTATAACACTTGCTACAACGCCGCTGTTATGAATCCCGGGTTAGTGTAGCACAGGAAATATGCGGCGTCCTCCGGAAACTCACAATAGCGCAGTGGCAAACAGCGCGACAAGCTGGAGCTTTCTCTTCGTGTCTATTTGAAGCTTGGATAGGACGGGAAGAGGCATGATGAAGATGTATAAGTCAAGTAGCACAGAGCAAGACCCTTGAACAACTCCCCAGTATATCAGGCTCTTATCGTGCGATGTCCTCAGCCACTCTTCTTCCTCCTCCCAGCTGTGGCCGGGAGGAGGGGCGTCGTAAAGGGCAGACAGTGGTATGGAGGGAAAGTATATGGCGAAGCTAAAGACCACGCCGATCCAGGCGCCCACCACAATCCAACGATGGATGCCAAAGAGTTGACGGTACATGAAAAAAATCGAACATTTCGGAAAGAAGAGGACGAGACCGACGATTGTTGTATGGGCGAAGATGATCTACCAACGGTGGCTTAGCAGACGGCCTCGGATGGTGTCGCAAAAGCGACGCCGCTTCTACACATAGTGTAGAAGCGCCTTATGTACGACAGATGACCTATATAGATGCGATGAGGGTGGAAGTGGAATACTTACTTTTAGATAATCCGCACCCATCCAGCAGGCTCGCACGTCCCATTGATGTCTGTTGTATCTGTATACTAGAGGCCAGTGAGACTGCGCAATATAGACAGAAGACTCCATAGATGATAGAATTCGTAACTTACACGAGATAATGAGCCCGGTATATGTGGTAGTCAGGACAGCTGCCACCCCCATGAAGTCTTCTCGCAGTCAGTTTATGACAAGTAACTATACTATTCTCGTATATCTAGAGCGAGGCCAACTCACAATCTGCCACGTTGAGTTTTCCCCAGTTGATATACAACCTTGCAATGGCAGTAAGAACCGCCCAAGTTGTCAAGATGAGGCAAACTGTGAAGGTGGCTGGGGCCAAGCTCGTTGGATTATCAAAGTTGGGAGAAATCCCATCAGGAGGTGTGTCTGCGGGATAAGCGCAGAGATCAATTTCAGTGGGCGCCGAAGACATGGTGCGTGAGATACAAATAACTAGAACTAGAAGACTGAGGCATACGGACTCTGGAGGAAGGACAGTTCACGATGAAGTTCCAAACCAATTCCATGTCTTACAGGAAAGAGTCCCAAGGGGACATGTAGCCTGATTATTGATCAGAGTATATATACATCTGACGTGCATGGCATCTCGATTGCCTCCATCTAGGATTCTATCTAGTCTGGTTGTCGGATTTCGGAGTTTAGCCTGCAAGTCCTATTTGATAAATTTCCCGAAGATTGCGTCGTACAAGCATATCGCTGATAGGTAATAGTTGCCTGCTTACCTCCTGAGGTATATGAGATGTACCTACATGTACCTAAGTGAGGTACCAACCTAGGTAGACAGGTAGGTACCTGGGAAGCAGGTAGATGGTGTGCTTAGGAGTGATTATCAGAAAGTAATATGCCCTTACAGTCATAAATACATGTATGAGGAAATGTATAAGGAAATAAGAATAGCATCTTTTTTAATGAAAAATATTAAACATAATAGATGCATAACTGTGCAGTGGTTGACGTGACATTTCGACTTTCATCTTTCATCCCTAGAAAGGCTTTTTAAACCCTTCTCCCTTCTTTCACAATCTATCACTTTTCAACTACCTTAGTAGTCACTTTTGGCCTTTTCAGCTGAGATCCAACGGCGGATTCATTGTAAGCCACCAACAGAAGTTCTTTACATCGCGATTAAGTAAGCTGCTCTCATTTCTTCATCAAAACCGGGCTGAAACTACTGTTTTCTCGAAATCCATTCTTTCTTCCCTTTTTATATGATGGACCAGCCGGCCGAGAATGAGAGCACCATGGCCTCGCCAGGAAATATCAAAAGCATCTGCGTAAGTATACCTACCCCTCTCTTTGTCACGTTTGGTGTCTCGAATCCTCAATTCTGATTCACCCGGATCTGGCAGTGTCTCGCCTTGTCGGCTGCGCTTGGCCAGCAGAAAGTGGCTTATCCGGGAAGTAATACATACAATACATCCCTTGAGTCATATTATTCAGTGCAGCAAGAGTCCATGCAACCTTCTTGCATTGTGTCACCCCAAACTGTTGAAGATGTATCGACTGCAGTGAAAACTTTGGGCCAATTGCAGAAGGACGGACAGAGCTGCCTATTCGCCATTCGCTCGGGCGGCCATAGCTCTTGGGCGGGTGCATCCAACATTCAAGATGGGCCTGTCATCGATATCGGCTCTCTCAACACCGTCGAGCTTAGTGCGGATAAGCTAACGGTCTCGGTGGGAGCTGGTGCATCCTGGGGTGACATATACAAGGCTCTCGACCCTCACGGCCTGAGTGTGAATGGAGGCCGGGCCTACGGTGTTGGTAAGTTTTGGATCTCTTTACTGCTCTTCAATTAGTTTACAAACCATTCTTCGCTAATCCTACTCAACGAATGAAGGAGTCAGCGGCCTCACGCTCGGTGGCGGCATTTCCTATACTTCACCACGTTATGGATGGACATGTGATACCGTCTCGAAATTCCAGCTTGTGCTGGCAGACGGAAGCATTGTCGAAACCGACTCCACGTCAAGGCCAGACTTGTTGTGGGCACTAAAGGGGGGAAACAACAATTTTGGTAGTACGTTATCCCCGTAGTAATTTTGGACTTTCCCCTTTAAGTGAACTACCATCGTTTAAGAGGATTGATGGCCGGCTGGAGATAGCCAGGGGGCACTTAACGGCATTCCATAGAAGCTCGAGAAACGAACATAGCTAATTCCAGAGACTGCAGTCGTCACGAGTATCACCCTTGCCACCTTCCAGCAAGGTCTTGTCTGGTCTGGCACTCTGGTTCATCTTCCTTCCTACGCAGACGATGTCATCAACGAGTTCGTTAAAGTTAACTCGGCAAATTCGTACGACGAGTATGCTTCTGTCATAACGACATTCGCCTATTCACAGGGCGCACCCGTAATTCACAACCTGCTCGTGTATACCAAAGAAGTACCAAGTACACCGGCTACGTTTGAAGGTTTCATGGCCGTGCCAAACATCTATAATACGACCTCAGTTGCGAATATGACGGGCACTTCTGAAGCGACCGAGGCACTAAACCCACGCGGAAATAGGTAAGTGCTCTTACCGGCTTGAGCGCCTATATATGGCTAACGCCAACCAACCAGGTCCATCAACCTCGTCACGACGCTCGTATCCAATGCGTCGGTCATCAAAGCCGCATACGAGGAATGGGCTTCCTTGTACCCTGCTGTCAAAGACGTGGCCAACATCATCTTCTGCCTCGTACTCGAGCCGCTGCCGCCCATCTTCTACCAGCGGCACGCCACGACGAACGCGCTGGGGTTGACCGACCGCACGGAACCGCTCGTTGTAGCTCTCATCTCAGTATCTTGGGCGAATGCATCCGACGATGCCCTCGTGTACAAAACATCGCGCGCGCTGCTGGAAGACATCAACTCCGCGGCGAAAGAGCTTGGGGGTTTAGACCCTTATATTTATATGAACTATTCGGATAAGGAGCAGGACGTTATCCGCAGCTACGGCGCCGAGAGCGTGAGCAAGCTGAAACAAGTCAGACAGGAAGTAGACCCTGAGGGGATCTTCACCTACCAGGTTCCAGGCGGGTATAAGATTCCGCACAACTAGGTGGATTATAGATTATCGTGCCACCTATTAGTTGGTATAGAGACACGTCCCCTTTGATTAATTTCGACTATAAGATGGACATTAATTGTATCATATTCCTCCATGTAGCAGAGACTCTGTGTTACAAGGGCTCATCTTGAGGGCTTGGAATATTATATATTCTTTTCTAACAATAAAACGTTATGGTCCATGAGGTCCCTAAAGGAGGGAAAAAGCCCTCTCTTGGGAAAGAGGCCTCTTTATACCCAACGTCGGATAGCTCGGTATTCGGGTCAACGGTTGATCCGTATGACACTCTGCCAATGGTTTAGGTATAGTAAATGGCGAGGACCTAGGCCGCTCACTACCATGTTCACTCCGGCAAGGAAGGTAACACGCGAAAGCTCTCTGCCTCGTCATTTTTAGTGGTGGTGGTTGAAAGAAGTATCCGTGTCTGATAAGGAAACGATGCCACGGGAAGACGCTCAAAGGAAGCGACTCTTTCGACGAGGGACGCCACGAACTGAGCCGGGAAGTGAATCCAAAGAATGGGTGTAAAGTAGTAGATATTATCCTAAGAGGTCAGAAAGAACCAAGCCGATCGACCAAGCGACGTTACGCTCACCCCCGACATCAGCCTGCTCTCCCATCCCTCCTATTTCCTCATAATTATCTCCCCATGTACCATCGACAGTGTTGCATCATCCCCATCCCGCCACCCAATCCACGCATCGCGCATCTCATCCATCTCGGCTTCCGTGATTACAGACTTGATGTTGGATTCACGCACGACGGGGTTGCTAAGGGTAGCGTCGATCATCCCCGTAGCTAAAGGGGTAGGGCAGCTCCGGATTAGAAATGATTATATGGTACGCAAAAGACAGAACCATCGGGAGAGTTGCCTACCCCCAGAGCTTCCTGTCCGTGGGCTCGGTGTAACTTCAAGTGCTGAAGCTCGTGGCGATCTTGCTCCTGTCGCCGCCGTTGGCCTCGAGAGCCGAGGAGGGG
>JAOWAP010001497.1:0-18168 GCA_028565235.1 Hypoxylon lenormandii
GGTGATTGTGTACATAGGTAGATACATGGTTCAACTTGTAGATACTACGGATACCTGGCTGAAATTTACGTTATGTGTAGGTAGCTGCCGCAGGTACTGCTAGGGAGGTTACCTAGGCCATAGGGGTGCGTGGTTACCTAGTAGGAGGTAGGTACATGTATGTGATACGGGAAAGAGCAGCTGGATAAGAACAGGGAGTAACCTAGCCGACCAGTACAGGCATATCAAGTACCTTGCTGGCGCAACCATCCTACCGCCTTTCCTCCACTTGGCAGAAAAAAAAAGATATTCTTCTGTTTCCACGACCGTGCCAAAATTTCCTCTCTTCTCTTTCCTTCTTATCATCATCATCGAAAAGTCATTCATATTTTTTTTCGATGCGCGAGACCATGGCCTTCTTTTCCTTTGCGGCGGTCCTTAAGATCATCGTGGAAGCGCTGATGGAGGAAGGACGAGATGGTGACCTGCCTGCGCAGCTGCAGAAGCAGCTGGCAGGCGAGGTGGACATCGCCGAGAGGTTCCTCCACCGCCGAACGCTAGATGCTATGCAGCATAGCCTCTGTAGACGGCTTTGGGAAGAGATGCTCTGTAAGTAGATCCCATGCCACAGCTTCCCTAGATTGTCGACTGCTTCGTGGATTGTCGACTGATACACCGTGACGCACGTATGCTAACTTTAAGATTCGTATAGCGCACAAGAAGGCACCGTGGCCCATAGAGATGCCGGAGGTGGCAAGATTGATGACGGACAACGACAGCCGGGAAGCCGTCAATCTCGATGCCTTGAGAATGGCGGAGAGAGTCGCCGTCAGTGATTGGTTATTGGCGGCGGAGATGCTCATCTTCAACGAGGTGAGGCTCCCGGCTAGGAAATCGCAGAAGCCTTCTGCCGCCGAGACCAAGAAGTATGACGCGGCGTCGGAGTCCAAGGCTGCCACCTCCGAGCATAGAAGCAAGGGGAAAGCTGTGGAGAGGCCCAAGGTCGAAGGCGAGTGCTCTTCGTCTGCTAAGCCTCCTGCGATCAAACAGGAAGCTGTCGCGGCTGATACCGATGCTGTTACACCTGAGAGAAAAAGCTCAGAGACAGCAACAGGTAATGTCGCGGTTAGCGTTCAGGGAGATCGCAAGGGGAAGGCTACGGAGAGGCTCGAAGTCGAGAAGACCAAGGACTCTTTTTCAGTCAACCCTCCAAGGAGCTTCGATCATGCCGCGCGAGAGCTGCAAGAGTCGACTAGAAACCAGGGAGTCCAGGAAGAACGTCGACAAAGCCAGCTACCGTCTGATAGCGATATGACGAACCCTCCTCCGGCGCATGCCAGTTTCAGTCCGTGGCAGGATAAGCACGGTAAGGATCTGCCGTGCTTCCCAGGTGCAGGCCCCGGGGAAATCATTCTGCCTCGAAACTTGAATCCGCACGATCACATCGTCCCGGTAAAAGGGAGGGTGGAGGAGCTGCTAAATGTGACTCTCTGGTATATGGACAGGAGTAAGATCAAAAGCAGGCTCGTCAAGGATAACAAGATCGAGGTCAGGCCGTCAGCCCAGTCCATGTCTCACAAGTCCAAGTCCCTCTACTGCATGCGGGCTTTCTCGGTTTTGTCTCGGTGGACACTGCAGATGGAGGTAACAGGAACCATAATACCTATCCTGGACTTCGTCGAATCTGAGATAAAGAACGAG
The DNA here is from genome assembly GCA_028565235.1 of Hypoxylon lenormandii. Classification (NCBI taxonomy): domain Eukaryota; kingdom Fungi; phylum Ascomycota; class Sordariomycetes; order Xylariales; family Hypoxylaceae; genus Hypoxylon; species Hypoxylon lenormandii. The sequence continues at coordinate 1,681 of JAOWAP010001497.1, forward strand.
TTCGAACGCGCGATCGAGACTACGTCCGCATGTCTCACTACCATATCGAAACTTCCTATCTCCACGAGGGATCTGAAGACCGCCGAGCCGTCGAACCCAACTACGCCGCCATTGCCGCTACCCTTGTCGACTTCGACAAAGAGGGCTGCCGAGCTACCGCTTCGATCAGTCTCTGAAGAAGCTCGACCACTGAAACGACACCGAGCGTCATGAGACGAGGAAGCATAGGGGTAACGAGGGCAAGGTGGATAGCTTCTGGTGGAACTACATAGGTAGTAATGGGGGATGAATAAGAGATTGCGTTGACTTATCCAGGCGTCCGATGGATCATGGTTGTGTTTCCCTCTGCCTCAGATGTATGTCTAGGTGCCTAGGTAGCTAGCCGGAGGTAGATAAATCCATCATATCGCTTTTCCGATTAGTTACAGTTTAATTATTCAAGAGCTACGTGAATGGTCAAGCCAAGACCAGAGTAAAAATTGGCCCGGAATGGAACCCTCGGTTGCCTTGGAGGTATATTATAGATTACTTCTTCAGACCCTATTCTGACGATGTGATCAAGACTGCATCGAAGCTCGATTCATGAGGACCAATTTCCAATAAAATACCTAGGTACCTAATTGTTCTTGAGGACCTCTATCTGACACTGTTCGGGGTTTGGAAGAAAGTTGAATGTGTTGGGGTCGGCAAAATAAAAGGAAATGGTGGCATCGCCGGCCTCTTGTGCCCAGAAGGTGTACTTGCGACCGTTCTCCACGTCATTATAGTCAGTCCATACGAGTTTCCGAGTTAGTTAAAGGGACACTTGATTCCAATTTAATGCCATATGTGTGTATTGTTTCGTAATTCTGTACCCGAACCTTCGAGTCATACCTAAGAGTCGGGTAAAAGCTAAGTGTCAGTTTATTTACTGTATGCGTAATTTTCACGAGCCATCATGACTCCATAGACCATTCAAGACGTATATTTTAGTTTACTTCTAAGGAGAACGACGTCATTCTGTTGTGCCTGTCCAGAAGCTCGGCCACCAAACGGAAAGAAAACCCCTCGGATTTCAGATAATAACCGTAGTCCAGCAGAGGAATCGTCTAGTCTTTACCCAGGACCTGTATCTTCTGATACTGCGCAGGACTGGAAAAAGAGTTGAGTGTGTTGGGATCGGCAAAATAGAAGGAAACAGTAGCATCGCCAGCCCCTTGTGCCAAGAACGTGTACTTGCGACCGTTGTCTCTATCCTCAAAGCCCGTCCATACGAGTCTCTACATTTATTAGTTACGGCGATGATAATAGATAGGTATAAGGAGCAACCCACGCGGTTATCACATTCGACATAATACAAGTAAGTAACGTCGACTAGGACCTCGACATCGAATATTTCCCCCAGCCTGACCGAAGTAGGAAATGGAATGTATATTGATCTGGGAGCGGTGATATCGTCTCTTGACTCTTTGGAGCCGTCTCGGATGCTTTGGAATACCTCGTCGCCGACGGAATCAAATGATTGCACAATTTCTTGGAGATCCTTGGACGAATGCCTTTTCCCGGACAAATATAGCTCCATGTTGACGAATATATTCTGATATACCCACAGGATGTTATGATGAGTGGTGTCGGGTGGCGTTTGTAGCCTTATCTCTCCAGGTTGCGTAGACGACTTGGGGAATCTACTATCAGCAGGACTGGGAGAGCTGGAGAGGTAGAAGGCAAGATCGCTACAGGCAGACTGAAAATCTTCGACTAGGATCAGTCGAACATTAATTTCGCCTTCGCCCGGTTTCTTCATTATTATGTTTGCTGATGTCCTTCCTTTTGAAAGATATATCGTTGGTTCTGTTGTATGCCACCCTCCAACACTTTGCCAAACCTCTCTCAGATTCGCGTTCGAATATCGGGTCGGAGGGGTATTTTCGTTCTTCATGAGACGGTGGATGAATTTGATGGATTGCATGGCGGGTTTCTAGTAATGCAACACGAATTAGTTCCGGCCATTTTTAGTCCTCGAGGTTCATAGGAGAATGCACGAACTGTACTTAACCTCTGTACCGCCCCACTGAGTTCGCATTTTGCCGCATCAAGTTCTGGGGTTTGACTACGTCGAAGCAAGAGTCGAAGCAAGGTCGTAGTCCACCGGCGGGGCTTCACAGGCCTTTCTGTCCAAACCAGTAGCCTCTGTATGCTATGAACTATCATTTGCATGGCAATCTTGAGGGATGGGTGTTGTTGAAGCTCAAAGTCTTGAATAGACTGCATCTTATCATTTAGCTCCTCTTTCAAGACCACCATCTCGGTGTCGGCTAAACCTAGTCAGCGGAATTCTCTTGTTTTGGCTCGCGGACATGTTACCATTCCCATTTGTCGTGTGAAGGGGAATCTGGGCTGCCAGAATCTGGACTTGCTCGGCTAGGTTGCGGGTGGCATCTTCTGTAAATATAGAAGGGCTCGGATGATTGGCTTTAGCGACGTGATCGATTTCCTAATAGTGGTAATAACAGTGTTAGCCAGTTGTGCTTCTATGTTTGCGTATCAAGGTATGGCCAGGCTTACCATTTTGTGGTGATTGAAAAGTCAGCAAACGATTCGAGGATATCAACGGAAGAAAGGGAAGCCTGTAATGGAAAGAGTTGGAAGGGAATTATATCTTCATATCTAGCATTATCGCCGCCACATTACACGTGTATCTTCACGGAATGTTGTTCGATATATGCAATATCACAAACAGCCACTCAAAAAATTAGGATTCGTGACTCGATGTGATAGTTCAAACCCTGGTCTCGTTGAGGGGTTTTACTGTGCACGTTTTATACTATTGTGATGACTCAGTATACCACAAGTTATCATGCAAATATAGCAGCACTACTTCACAATTAGACGTTATGGGACTCAGTTCGTATAATGGGTAGCTTGTATTGTCTCGCCACAAGGGGCTCCTAAAGGCTAGCTGATGGCGGACGTTCGATCCCCGCTTCGAGATCGCAACGAAACCTGCCCGTGAGAGAGCTTCTTCGTTGTGATCTGACATGAAGCACTCGCATCCTGACTCTAGACCATCTGCCATCGAATCGAGAGCTACACGCACCCGTTTATCGGCTCTCCGTCTCATCCCTTGCATTCCGCCTTGTGCCCACTCCAGTCCGATTTCTGGCACTCGCGGCTGCAGTACTTGACCTTTTTGCACCCACCGCACAAAAACAACACAGACCCATCCACCTGATCAAGTCTTCCGCAGGTCTCACATCCAGTGGCTAGCCGGTATACCTCGTCGACGAAGGGTGCCCAGAATGCAGGGGAGATGGCGGCGCGGACGGCGTGCTTCGACAGGGCATCCCAGTGTGGTATGTTAGTGAAGTTGGCAGGAAACTTGCCGTTGCCGCATGTGCATAGGAAGGGCATTTTGTGCTCATTCTTCAGAGGCACCTTTGCGCTGCTGGCATATTCACAGTCGCTTCGGTGCTCCCAGGTTCTGCAGCGCTCTACGTAGGCTGGTAAGGCATGCTTCCAGAGACCCAACGCTGGACCGTCTAGCCACTTACCGGGGCACTTACCGTGGCTCCCGGCCGAACTTAACGAAGGAAGTAGTTTCGCTACCTTGGGCATCAGCCCTGTGTGTAGAGGCAGGATGGCGCAATCCAGCACCACAGTACGGTTGGCGAGATCGAGACGCATAGCGGCTGGGACAATCAAAATGTGATTTCCGCCGTCGTTTCGATTGCCGAGGCCGTATACTTTGTCCGCGCGTCCCAAATACAGAAGGAACATGTTGATGATCGAATACTTGAATTGTATACGAGCATTCTCTCCGGGGGATCGCGTCAAACTCGCCCTTCTGTGAAGTACCTGCTCTCGCGACGACATGGATAAGGCTAAGTGAATTTCTAACCATCTCCGACTTTCCATCAGGCGCGGGTCGATAATAGGACACGATTCGAGATGGAGGTATGGCATGTTCCAGTTTGCTGGCTTCCCATCTACGAGGTGAACAGGGTACATGAAGAATGGGCGTTTCGCCCATTCCCGAATCGTTGCCACGTGCGCGACGACCTCGACGAAGCAAGACTTGCGGGCGACTCTAGTCTTTATGTTCTCCGTTACGAGCACTGGGAATGCCAGCACGAAGGACGGCCCTCGCCCCAGCGTAACGACGACTTGATAGGGGGAGTCGGTCGACGTCTGCACCTTGCAATGCTTGAGAGTCGACTTGTACTCCTGGGAGGTAATATCGAGCCGGCCGGTCATGTGTTCGATCTGCCCCGTCGTCGTATCTACGCCTGCGCGTAGAGAGAATGTAGTGCCGGGATGGACCATGCTCGCATCTGCAAAGTCCGCTTTGGCAAATCCGGGAGCGACGGGAAACTTCTTCTGGCCCGGTGCGTATCGAGTGACGTAAACGTTGGCCGAGTTTTCGAGAGTACTATTGTACACGGTAAGATAAAACCCCAGCTTCGGGGAGAACGCTTTCCAAGTGGACACCGAGCAGTCAATCCCGAAAGCCACTACGTTTTTCCGCGGCTGCGCCACAAGGAATCCCGTAGGCACATAGAAGGATACGAATAGTGCCGACGATCCGCGCCAGCCGGCCTCGTCTTCCTCTACGGAGAGCTCGAAGGATTCGCTATGGCAGGTGCCGGTGGTGGATACATCCCCAAACACCATCTGGCAAGCGTAGAAGTTGTGTCGCCACGTTTCATGTTCAGCGGAGGGCGCGTCACTCAAGGTACATCTAACGGGAGGCGCGCCCATCAGAGTGAGGTCTGCTTCGAGCAACGCCCGTAGTCTTTCCCGAGGGACCTTGAGTGTCACGCAGACGACAGGCGGCATGTCCTTCCAGTCTCGTAAGTCACCCCATTTTGTAGTAGGAGGGGCGGCATCTTTGAGATTGCAAAACAGTTCCGGACGGTGCTTCAATTCTGTCATAGGCCGAGTCGAGAAGATATCGAGCATGTGAAGGTAAATGTTTAGCTCTTCAAAGACCAAGTTGCTCATTTTGGCGTCAGGACTTCCATCGACGAGCCGGACAAGGGTATTCATCATAGAATCCCAGTCGCATTCGACTCTTGTCTTGACGAGACCAACAAACGACGCGAAAGCAGCTCGTTGGTACTTCACCTTGGGAGGGGTCCGGGTCAGTACAAAACGGGTCGGTACAAAAGCTTTGTTGGTAGGCCACCAGCGGGCATCAATCTCGCGGAACATTTTGACATATACCTGATGTAGGACTTGCGCGAGCTGTGCCGGATCGAACCGTAGCTTTATCAACCCAGCCTGGGGTTCTGATGGCGTCCCCGCGACAACCGGGCGTTTCCAGACTGTTCGCAAGAATAGTTCCCCTGTAGTACTAAAACCCGGCTTCTGGGTGACGATATCTTCGTCGCCGTAAGGGGAAGGGGAGGTGTTCGTCCAGTAATGTACCGGGAATAGACCAAGAAGCGCCGACACTGTCGGGGCGTGGCCGCACACCATATCATCCAGAATCTCTTGGCGGTTTTTAACCCCTTGGCGGTTTTGGGGGTACTTGATATTGACTTCGGCATATAATGTCGAAGTAACAGCATTGCGCAGTAGGGGAGAGGCAGCTGTTAGAATGATGAGAGGGCCCACATGCTCGGATAGGTTGGATGTGTCGATGACATCAAACGTTAGAGGAGCGCTACCCGATACATAATCCGACCCGTCGAGGATCATGGGTCCCGGACGGTGCGGAGTTCGATGCCAACCGGCCGTGCTGTCACCTGTCGTGCGCTTATGCTGCAGTGTATGCGCAAATGACACTGCGTCTCCGATGCAGTGTCGAATCATAATGTTCGAAGCGCGGGCTCTGTACGAAGCAGCCCATTCGAAGAATTCCGTCCTAGCAGCCATAACCAACCCTTCCTTCCGAGACGTGCTGCTGCCCGATGCAAGCGGCTGGTTATTAGTACCGGAGAGGTAAGGAGTGGCAAGGTGAAACCCAGCCAGAGGATCGCTGCTGTAGTGGAAGATGGCATCGTCTTTCAGTGTCAGGAACATGGGATTGGGATGTTTAGCGGCTGCTCGGACGTTCGCGCTGAGCTCGGTACTCCAGTGCTTTGAGTAATGTTGGAATAGGGAAAAGGCATCTTTCATAGGCTCGGGAAACGTCGTCGGCAAATACGATCGTACAGTACTGATAGACGGGGTGGGGGCGACGGGACCAACCCTCCGTGCTTCTCTGAACTCCACCGTCTTCTGGAGGGTAGACTGGAGGCGCTGAAATTGCTCACCCTCTTTCTTGAGACTGTAGAATTTCCACATCGTTCGTACATCGTCAAGGGTGGCCGAGTCGCAGAAGGCAAACTGAGATCCGTATTTGCTCTGCTTCCAGGCGTCCGCCGTGGTCGAAAGCGCCAGGAGTTTCTTAGCCTGTGAACGCAGAAGCGTTCGGGCTTTCTGGTCAAGGTACATGTGATAGTAGATGCACCAGATGGAGTCCTGATTCTTTTTGGCATCGTCGTCGAGAATGAGGGAGAATAGGAGGACGTTGCGAGCTTTAACCAGATGTGTCAGCAGCTTGGATTGGGTATACGGTATAGCGATGCTCACCTATGATAGCTCTCTCGTGATCGCAACATGTTATGTCCATGGGTCGAGCTATTCAACATTGTTAGTTGTCTATTGATAGAGTATTGATGGAGTAGAGATGGGGGGCACCTACCATCGACGTGACTAGTGAACAATGTGCTGCGCACATCTCCGCTACCAAGAAGCAAGATATTCGCCGGCACACTGGGGGGGATATCTTGAGTCAGGATCGCGGCGGGCGTGAAGCCGATGGGGTAGAAAAAGGGGGCGATATCGAGGAATCCTGGCGTCAACATCTTGAAATGCACCGCAATAAATTGGGTGCTGAAGGTAAGACCGTAGAGCAAAATGAGGAAGTGTATTGCGTGGACGGTGTTGGACGGGAAATGGACAAGAAGGATCCGAGGAAGGTTAAGTTTATTAAGGGAATATGTTTCCAAGACGACGGTTGGCCGTTTGCTCCAAATTTATAACGAACTCCAGTGCAGTTACCTAAGGTACTGATCGTCCTTTGAATTTTTCACCCGCACTACCTGATTGATTTTGTTATCAATGGATGTCGTTTTTGCGTTTACCTAAGGTTCTTTCTCATTGCAAAATCTTTGGGCAAATTTTCAAACTGGTTGCTACAAGGGCTTTGCAAAATTTATCGTTTATTTAATGGCACGTGCTGAGAGACTGGTCTACCTAAGGAAAGGGGGCTGCCTTCAGACTCGACTTGTACCAGCAACAAGCCTGAGTACCTATGCACTAACCTTCATGGAGAGTTATTGAGGGAAGTACTTCTTATCTACCTTAGGTACCTATTCAACATCCGTCGGCCTCTCGGGGAAAAGTCTACAGAAAGCAGCAGACAACGGCGTTGGTATGCTTGCACGTATCCGAATGGAACGGTTAACTACGTACCTAGGTATGCTATCTCCGACTTCAAATTCCATTCTGTCAAACCAAATACATCTCAAGAAAGTCTCTACGATATTTTGCCTTAGTCCCGAAACCCTTCTATCACCATCATTGAAGCTTTGACAATGAGGTTGAAATACCCCAGAGTATGGAGCAACCCCCCTCACCTAGACTTCTGATCAGCCCAGGAGGAATGGTAGTAATTGAGCCTTTGCTTAGCTTCAGCCATTTTGACAGCTCTGCAAGTGGATGAGGGGGGTCATCCTGTGGGATCTTTGTACAAGAAACTCTTTATTGGCTACTATGTACACGAGTCTTACTATTCCAAGTTACAATATCTCACAACTGACTAGCTCGTACTAGCTTAGTGAATTAGGAATTCCTCCATCTCCTGCTTCTCGATCGCCTCAGCTAGATCAGCATCCAAGAACTCTCCCTTCATGACACCGTCGACATATGCGGTCCCCACCATCCTATAGTATCCCGCTCCGTTGACCGAGGCATTCGCTTCCCTTGTCAGCACCATCGGAGCTCTCGTTTGCGGCGGTATCGTGACTGAATCGCCATCCTTGATATCGCCAACGCCGATACCGAAGCAGCCGCCCTCGGTGACGAATAACGTCTTGCCCCTGAGATCTTCCGCTACGTCTTCTATCATGGCCCAGCAGTGGTTTCCGATGGGTCTCGTGGGCGTACTAAAGTCGAAGATCAGGTCGAACGTGGTGAGAATCTCCTCGGTCGAGTACTCGTGTTGCCGCACGTGGTGCGCGACAAAGGCACGCGCCATCCTAGGGGTTAGGGTATCCAATTTCCTTATAGATTTCCCAGCGTCGCTCTCCAGCGCTTGGGAAGGCGCTTTGCTAAGGAGTCCGCAGAATTGGTTTATGAGGACGTTCGAAGCGAGAGAGTCGAACTTGAGTACGACCTTGCAAATTCCTAGGCTCCGCGCCCAGAGATGCGCCGTCGATAGGTCTGCGTCCACTTTCGCTGGCGGCGCATCTTCGAACCGCCGTAACGACTCGGCAACGCCTCCACCTCTAGACGGAGAGTTGGGACTGACGACGGCGAAATCAGGCACCCAGGACGGATAGGACGTGTCCGAGAGCCTGTCGGGTCGAAGTTCGAAAAACGCCCAGATGACGGGGGCCTGTTCGTGATTTATCATGTAAGCGGTCGTCTCCAGCATCACGTCCTTGACCGGTTTGGCGTAATCCGGCGGGTAGACCTGCTGGACCGCCGGGACCATGCCGTACAACGCGTACACCTTGTCCCTCTTGTCATAACAATTCCTCTCCGCCGTTGTACCCGTTAGGTACAGGAGCGGGTTTTCGGCGCCGCGCCAGTCGTTTCGCATCTTTTGAAGAGGAGGAAACATGTTTCCCAGAACCACTTGACACTTCAATTCGATCCTCGCCTTGATCTTACCCCTCTCCTCTTTTTCTTCCTCGCTTAGTCCGCTCCACTCGCGAGCGCTTGTCTCCATAAGCTGGTCTAGGAATCCGACTCCAGCTTTGAGGATAGCAGTCTGAGCAGCCTGCACCGTGGTAGCCTTGAAGGCGACGTCTCCGCAGTAGCATAGCGGTTCTTCATCGGGGAGGCAGAACTCTTGAAACGTCCACATGCGGTTCCAGTACGGTAGACCCAAGAGGTCGAGATACCCTTCGAGAGCCTGTAGAGATGCTCGGCCTTTTTCACGTCTAGCGCTCTCCGAGAACTTGGCTAGCACGTCCAGTTTGAGCCAATACGCCGAAGCGGATGTGTACTCCTTGGCTATGTATGTCTGAGCCCACGAGATGGCAGTCTGGATATTAAGGTCGGACGGCCCGAGCCAGACGAGTACGCTACCGGCGCTGCCGTAGACCCTACCCATCTGGGGCACATGGACGTTCTTCTCCGAGATATCGTCCTGGTTGATACACACGGCGTCTACCCAGAGCGTGCGCTGCCTAAACGGTCGTCGGAGAGCCCGAAGCGCCGATTCAAGGTTCACCGTCACCTGAAACTCTTCTCCGTCTACGGTGATTGGTTTCTTCACCGACATGTCTCCCCAGACGTAAGAAAGAGCCTCAAAGTACGGGGGGCTATCAAGTGAGACCGTGCGCAAGGTACATCGTATGGGATCGCTAGTCTTGCCTCGTTGCAAAACGAGAACGCGGATCTCGGAGCGATTAGGGTCCAGGGGGCTGTACTGAACCATGATTGCGGTAATTCTTACATCATTGGCGACTCAACACCAAACTATGCATCGCCGTCTTTGAATTTTACATGTTGGTAAGATGTTTGCGGCTGATGAGGCTGTGGTATGGCGGCACAGCAACACAGCCGCCCCATGACAAGGTGTTTCGGATATCACGTGACTCACCCCCTGAATTGATCGGGTCTAGCGGAACTACGACGATGAGATAGTGGAAATGGCAAATTCTGGTATCATTTTATGTGAATGTTGAGGCTAATTTCGCGTATTGATTTTACGATTGCTTGTTTCCGAGTTTCAGGTACCTACGAATCTGTCGCAACAAAAGACTCGCCGCCGGGTCGTCTACTAACGCCGATATTGGGCCACAACAGACTTACTACAACCAGAATGAGTCCCAAAAAGTGCAAGTGTAACGTACCTAGGAAACCTTATAGCTCAACTGCGAGGACTAAGCAGACTCGGCGTATTCTGGCCGTGAGTCACCCCTAGGATAGGATTGTGATACCTATCTAGGGGGCGGGTCTCCGCTGTAAGCAATACAGCTTCTACGACTTGTAGAAAAGGGAGAGGAGTGTTTCGTGATTGGATCTGAATAAAGAACGCTGGCACTTCCACCGTGGCCCTCGCGGAGTCACAAAGGCCATTACCTCGGGTATTAAACTGTAGAACGGAATATCACCCTACCTGAACGATCTAAGAATACCCTTCTTCAAAAACACATCTACAATCGGAACTCGCGGTGCTGGGGAGATCTCCGAAGAGACCGGTGAATGACAAGTACTGCCTGGAGTTCTGAACGGTCTAGAATTTATTTCCAGCCTGAGACATTTTATATTGAATTATATTGATCATCACCGACTTGTCTCGTTCATCTTGGTCCGCAAGACATCAGAATGAATGTTTCGAGATCGCAATACACTATATCTCCTTTATCGAAAAGGTTGGTTTCGTCTATAATAATAGGGGTTACCATCATGAATCCGATTCGCGTAAACGATGAAGTAAAACGATAAACAGTTGAAAATGGTATCACGGTCAAAGCAACCTCGAGTTTGCCATAAGTCGGCCACGTTCTGAATGATGTGAGTGGCGATTAGGATGACATATCAGCAGTAAGATTTTGCTGTTGCACTCGGCCTTTCCTCACCGCTTACATGTTGCAGTGAGTTTATATTAAAGCAAGTAGGAGGGAGGTGGGGGACCTTGAATCTGTTGTAGTGCCTCGAGCCATCGTCTTTCAAGATCAAGGCAATATCAAATGAATTTTGGTTCTTCTTGCACTCATGCCGATGACGAGTTCACTAGCAAGACACGTAGACGTTTCAATAAAGCTCTAGAAAGTCGTACGGCAATATTTGACAATCCAATAGACGCTTAGATGGTTGATATATGCCGAAACTGAACACCCTTAACCTACCGAGATGAAAACGTTTCGATCAATCTCCAAACTTCGCAGAGAAATTCCTGAGAGCCAAGATAATGGAATTCTTCTAGAAGGCATCCCAGAATTGGATGAATTAAGTCACAGTTCTAGACTGTCCTACACATCTACAGCTGACGTTGATCATCCGGCTGACCGGGTTTTTAACACGATACGTACGAATACCCCCCATCGCTTGCAGATAACCGCCAAATGAAAACATGATCATCTTCCGCGGCGAGGCGCGATTCATAGTATTTACCCATCTTCTAAGCAAGCCATTGAGAGCGCAAGACCTAAAATGAGCCGGACAGGTTTCACCGTAGGCCAATATCGACAGCGAGGGTTAGTAACCGAGATGGGGGTTCGTTGGGGGGTTGCCGACGTGGGCATCTTATCATATATAGGTCCCCTGCGTGTGAAGTGGTGCGGCTCGCTATCTGATTTCATATATTCAAAAAGCTTGGCATGATATCGTTTCCATCCGGGACGGCGAACCAGGTCGGCGTGATAAGGGGAAAGTTGGGGGTTCCTGTGGGTGGTCTAGGTGCGGGTGTTTTGACCCGTTCAAATAAGAAACGGATGGTTATTCGGGATCCAATGTCAAGGAGTTTGGTCGCCGTTCTCGAAAAGAAAGGGGTATCGCCGCGTTGTCATCAGATTATCCGCGAGGCCGGCTAGATCTTTATGGAAATCTTCTAGATTCGTTGCTTGTATTACATACGCAAGCACAAAACGACCGGTACGCTTGGCTGGCTTTGCTTGCGACGCAGCCAACAAGGTGGTAATCTGCTAACCTACGATGGTTATCGGACAAGGGGTTTATCGATCTACATGCCGTCATTTGGAGATGGACAGGGATACATGGCTCAGAGTAAGGGTCTCCACCAGGTAAAGTCCATGTGCTTCAAAGTCTGGAGGCAGAAGACGCGCGTCCTGGGGAGTACAGACGTATTCCCTGTCAGCCTGTCGCGTTACTATCAGGGTAATGATCAATTCGTCGCGGTCTGCTAGTTAGCTATTCCGCATCGCCTAACGCAAGTCGGTGGAAATAGTTACGATCGGTGCTTTACCTACTTGGGTAGAAGATAGTTGCGAGGGCGAGATTCGGTTCGGGATGCGAAGATGATTTAAAAGGTAGGACGGGTACGTAAGTGTGCCAAGACGGCTCCAAAGGTCTAGGGGGCTCCGGAACCTTGGACGACCCGAGGGGATAGGCTCTTCCGGTTGACGAACTTCATTCGAGAAATGAACGGTGGTCTTGGGTCTTGGGTCGGATCATGCCGAATATGAAACCACTTTTGTTACTACAAAGTAGTTTGTTACTCGGTTGCGTCCCTGGTTTGCAAGCTTGTTCGCCTGGGACCTGGGTAGGGAATAAAGCCGTAGAGTTCGTCCGATGTCGAAGCCCCTGGATGAGTTGTCTCGCGCATAGAATCCAGAAGCCAGCATAGAAAATGACGACGAGGTAATTTTGGTTCTACGGTCCGGGTTCGGTGGGTTTCGGTGGGTTCGATGGGTTCGATAATGTTACATGATATACGTCCGTAGCTGCGGTATTCGTGGCAGTCAGCCGCAGAATTTCGAATTGGAAAAAAAAGGACTGCCAAGCCTCGAAAAAAGTAGACGATATGTAAAGAGCCGAAGCAAGCAACGTAGCAATCGACCCAGAAGAGGGAATGACTACCTTAGCAAATCACCGGACAGGAGCGGTGGGATTCGTCGTTGGAAAGAGGTGGCGAGACTATTATTGGTCAGAAACACGCAAGTCTCTCGAAGGGGGAGAGGGACGCGCAAGCAGCCTCGACGCTAAAAGGGGGACTGAAATTAGTAGATACACGCCTCAAGGGGGTCCCGAAGGATCCTACACGTGATCGACATGTTTTTGATACAGTGATTCGTAGATACCTATGTAGGTAGAGCATGATGGAAGAGAGCGACAGATATTCGAAAAGTGGTAGACCACATCACGAGAAGAGCACGCAAGCAGAGGCGATAAGGATTGCGTTGTCGGTTCGTTGATTTATCTTCATGAACAGAGGGAATTTTGAGCGATCTCTCACGTAATATCAAGACAGCTGAACTCAGATGAGCCAGCTATGACCAGTCACATTTGAAGCTTCATCCAATAGCGAATCATGTAATTACATGAATTACATTAATTACCTTCATGTGAAGACAGCTCTCCTCGTCGGTAGGCTTAGGTAACACACCGCGCGGTATAAACTTGCATACGGTACGACACGTGGGATTATTTGTCCACGTACAACTCATTCGTATACAATCGGGCCGGTAAAAGATTTTATCGAGTGACAAGAAAGGTAGAATTTAAGCTTACCGCCGTGCTGACCGACAATTTTATATATATTCCGTAGGTATGGACCGCGCCCGGGTTACCGAGAGATTGGTCGGCTGGATAGATTGTAGGTTTTTGTGTACGTGTGAGGTATCAGCCGTTTGAGCATGAAGAGACCTCATTCCAAGACGAGGCTGAAAGCTGAGGCATAAGCTAGCTGTGGCTGAGAGTTTGCAACGGTGACGATGAAGAATCGGATTCCGGTCATGTTGAACTCGGTGACGATTCGTGCATATTGTATATTCCCACATATTGCCTACCCTCACAAGTACCGTTAACTTGTTCCGTAGATAAAATGTCCAGAATATGAGTATCGATATCTAGGCCGCGAAAGAGTAGATAATTCGTTCATATGGGATGTATGTGATCTAAAGAGTAGAAGAGTAGAAGCGTATAAGCGCAGAAGGATGCCGAGAAAAGGGACACAGTGCCCAGACTCGGGCTGTGCTAGGAACGCCTATCAACGGGCAGGCCTCATTTAGAAGTTTCAGCCACGATCCAAAAGCCACGCCTCGTCATCGCCTCCACAAAAGGTAACGACCCATAGGGTATCCCGGATGCAGACCGGAATTGTAACATAATTAGCCCAATTGGATGTTTTTGGAGAGGTGAGGTTACGGGATCTACCTCGTACATTTCTCCCTACGTTCCTTCATACGTTTCTCCATACGTTCCTCCATACGTACTTCATTATACCTTCAATGATTCTTTCCATTGTCCAAGAACATACAATACAAAGCACTCGCGCAAAACATGAATAAAGAAGAAACACCAAGAAATACCAAAACAGTCGTCTCTGAATCAATACTCCTAGGTAGATACATTTGACAAGTAATTCATAGTGACCCCACTTATCATGGCCAAATTTATGTTAGATGATTGGACGGACGTTGAAGAAGACGCGCGTTCACGCTGTCTCTTCTGTGCCCTAGTGCGCTTCTGCCGCGAAAGTACAGTCCCGATGGCGCTCGGTCTTGGCCTAGCACTGTATTTAGTTGAACGATCTGACCAATTACAGGACGGGTCGATGAGTAGAAGGCGGAGAAGCCTACGAAGCCTACGCAAGTCTTGCCAAGGCGGTTCCATGGGGCACATTTCCCTCTTTTTTCTTCTTCTTACCCACCACACGTAGACAGGCAGGCGAACATTGAATGGTTGAATGGGTTGAATGGGAAGAGAACTACAGGGTATCCCGTCTGCCTGTACTACTGTAGATATTGTAGATGACCATAGAACTAGCGCAAATATTGCCCTATTCCCTATTCCCTCCCTATTCCGCATACGTCTTGCCCTTACGCCTACGAATACACGAATACACGAATACATACGCATGCACTTTAACAACCAAATTTCCTTTTTGCTGTCCCCGTCCGTCGGATTTCCCTCCCTGCCAGAACTAGACAAGCCCAGAATCCACACTACACGCATACATACACCATACATACCACACACCACACACCACAGACACACCCCCCACCACTTTAAACACTCCCAACTTTCCAAAGTACACGTACGTACTGGTAGTAGATCCCGTAATCCATCCCCAGGTCCCAGGTCCCCTACGTTTCTGGCTTGCCTGGCCCTACCTTTACCTATTACCTATTACCTACCTTGCCATCCTTCATAAACTTTATACGATATTCATATTCGTTCCATCTTCAACCTAGCCATCCGTCCATTCTAGATCTCCGCTCTCGTCTACTCATCTTCCGACCTCCATTCGGCCAGTAGATTCGACCAAGTAGATTCGACCAGGTAGATTCGGCCAGATTCGACGTCGAAGCGATTCCGTCGTCCACTCTTTAAGTCAAGACTGTCGCGCGACGCTCGAGAGGAGGGGGGAAACATAAGATAATAAAATTACCGAAAGAAGAAATAGGACGCCCAACCGCGGTGCGACGTAGAGAAGAGGAAACGACACACGAATGCTAGCGACCACGAATGCTAGCGACGGACGAACCATCAGCTGAATCGAATGAAATTGATTGAACCAGGAGTCGCCATCTCCCTATCATCCTGCTCGAATCGAGAAACGAAAACAAAACCCCCTCGCTCGCTGGTGGCGATTGAGTTCATCGAGGGGGGTGGGCAAAGTCCACATCAGCTAGGAACGTGGAGCTGACGAAAGTCTATCGTCTCCTCTCCGCGTAATCTTGACTCGGCCTAATCCAGGGGGTGGATCGAGTCTAAATCTAATATTCCAAGCTTCTTTTTTTGCCTCCGGACTCCCTTTAGTACCTTGCGAGTCCGACTTTATACCTTGTAGAACCATTTCGTCGTTTTGAACTCGATTGTGTTGTTACTTGGACGACAACATCAACGACGACACATCGACGACACATCATGGCTGCTCGCGGCGACCGTCCCGGCGGAAGCCAGGACGAGTACGGGGAGGATTGGGCGCGCGACCTCCGGATTCAATTCGAAAGTCTATTAAGCGAAAAGAGAAGAACCGAGTTTGAACAAAACCGAGCGAATCGATCGCGTTTCAATTCCCCTGACCCCCGAGACCGACCGTCGTCTTCGAATCTAAGAGCGCCTTCCGCGGCGGCATCCGCCAGCGGCAGCAGTAGACCTGGTTCCGCGTATGGCGACCGTTCTCATCACCATCCATCCCGCGACGGCTCTTCCGCGCAGCCGCCGTCGTATTCCTCGCTGCGGAACCTACCTATAATTCCGACGCCCCCGGCACCGCACGATCGGGAGTCGCAAAAGTTTCGAAACCTGCTCCTGTCGTTATCGCTGACGCCGACCAAATACGAAAACCCGGGACTGCTCGACGAGGCCCTACAGGTGATCCCGTTGGATAGGATATACGGAGAGGCCGAGGAAGAGTCGCAGGTGCTGCAGGCCCAGGCGGAGAGCATGGGCGACGGTCGGAAACCGGAATGGGGGTACCAAGACTGCGTAATCCGGGCACTACTGAGGTGAGAAGATTTCTGAATATAATTCTAGATTGGCCATGTCTAACCCGTACGAATGCAGATGGTTTAAGCGAATCTTTTTCAGTTGGGTCAACAACCCGCCGTGTCCCGTCTGCCTATCGCCGACGGTGGCAAAGGGCATGACGCAGCCCAC
>JAOWAP010001507.1:0-18159 GCA_028565235.1 Hypoxylon lenormandii
GTACATAGCGACGTTCGGCGGCGAGGGCAACCCGGACCCCGGATCGAACGGCGTGTACAACGAGACGGAGGTCTACAACGTGAAGAAGGACTGCTGGTTCAAGCTCCCGGCTATGCCGCATCCTAGGCACGGCACGGTGGCTGCTTCGGTGCACGGCCGCATTTACATCCCGGGAGGTGGCATTTATATAGGGGCCGGGCCGGTGGACACTTTCGATGCCTTCGAAATCAGTCCTTGACTGCCCATTATTCATCTTCGTGTCTTTAATGCGCTGGAGATATGATTCGTATACATGTCGATCCTAATAGGTAGATATTATACCTTATATACCTACCAGGTAAGTGGGTATCCAGCCTTTGCTCAGGGGTTAGCTCCGGCCAGCGTTAATTGTCAATTGTAATACAATTCCACACATGTACCTCTAAATTAGTAGCTGGTTACTTCAATCCACCACCTGCCCTGCACACTGAATTGCGAGTCTTCTTAAAGATAAGCCGCAACAATAAGTCCCCTAACCTAGCCACGGTGATGCGGAATGAGCTCCTACCAAGTGAAAGCAGATCGAACAAAGTCAAAGAGCGACGCCATATCTTAAGACTCTAGCTCTGGTATTATACTGGTGTCCATCAGCTCAAAAATTGCAGTGCTATCTATCTCATGGAATGCTTCTGCGGGTTGTCGTCTCAGATGTGGTCTGACGATTCTGTCCCCTGGGACGCCATTCACTGAGTCGTTGTAGACGGTGTCTATTGAGGCGTTGCCGACGTTGCTTTCTAGGGTCCTACGAACCCTGTAATCTGAGTCGCTTTCTTCTGAAGATGTCGAGGAGGTATCTCCGCTCCTTTTGTTACTCTGAAGAAGCCTGAGCCATTTCTTGAGTAGCGAGTGGCCTTTCGATCCTATGTCAGGAATGTGGGAGGAGGTTTGAGATTCCTCGTCAGGTGCAATCTTCCGTAGCCATTCTTCTATGCCTGGCGGCAAGTAGAGGCGGTCCTCCTCCGTGAGGGGGTCGCCTTCAGGCTTTAGGGACCAAGGAGGCCTCATAAGGGCCTTAAAAGCCTCTCGGATGGCGCTTTTTACGGCCGGTCCATGTGACTTCTTCGTAGAGTCCGCGAAGGGTTGTGTTTGGTCTCGGATCGTTTGGGTCTTTATTCCCTTCGAATCCATAAAATGTTGCCCAAGAGTATGTTCGGGATTGTGAGCGTATTCATAGATGCTGGGAAAACTAGGAGCACCTCGAATATCTGGTGGTTGCCATTTGCTATCAGCCCTTTTCAAGCATCGAGAACCTTGCGTGTGACAATAAGACGTCGACACTGAAAGAGAATGGCGGGTTTCAACATGTTCGCCATCTTGAATAATTAGCCTCGGAAAACCACTTATAGGATGCTTTCGGATCTCCCCAAAATGTAGATGAATATGCGTTAGTAAGTGCTTATTCCGAACTGAGAATCTCAGTCGATCGATGCGGAAGATTCCGTCTCGCATCATGGAGTCTGTGGTTTCGGCCGTGAATGGGAGTGTTGCTAATGGATGATCGCCTACGCTATGGGCTACAACGAACTGTAAAGGTTCGTTGTTCTCCGCTCGTGTCCTGATGTGTCTGCCAAACTCGCGCATTTCGTTCGACTGCTCCGCCATACGGCAATGGATCTTTCCTGAAGCATGACACTTTAGTGCATTTCTCCTAAAACGAATATACCGCAGACGTACCATGGATATTGATTGTGCCGTCAGGCTTTGCGTCAGAGGCCGACTGAAGTTCAAAGTAGAATGAAGACGCGACGAACTCTCTCGCAATCTGTTTCACCAGTGGCTGAAGTTCTATCCTCAGCTCCTGCTCAGCCTTCGCACGCAAGCTTGCCATTTTGTCCTTTTCATCCAAAGCCGGAATTTTCCCCACATTTGGATTGATGCGAAGAAATCTCGAAGAAGTCGATCGCGACAGGGAGGCAGTAATACCGGCATAGTATTCGTCCCAAGATTTCTCACAGTTAAGCGTTTGTTCTAAGCTGTTCCTCATTATACCGTAGAGGTGGCGGCCATGTGAGAAAATGCCATTCCTAACGGCTTTCATGTGCTCAGACCCACCTCTCGCCAGGGTCGGCGAAGAGCCCGTACCAATTGAGAGAAACAGATCAGGGACGTGGTGGTTAGGCCAAAGTATCCGCCTCTCAGAATCTGCTATGCGGACTGGGTTATTGTGAAGGATTGCACCGTCGATGTATGTTTTTTGTGATGGTTTGTGATGGAAAGACTTGAAATACCTAGGTGCTGCTGTTGTAGCTCTAGCTCTGTCATTTGGGTATGATTAGTAGTGCTCCACAAGATAGTTTCATTTGAAAATATCACATACGCTTCCCAGATCTTTAATTCGGCAACGTCAGACTCTGGTCTCTGGAAATGATAGGAGGCTTTAGGTGTGGTTAGCATCTGTTTATGGTCGGCTACACTACACGAAGCTGCTCGTTGAGACTCACTTGGCTTATGGTTTGGCGGCCGCCGGTTATAGTTAGAAATGACATAGGCCTTAGTACCATCAAGCGAAGTTGCCGTGACGGCTACCTTTATTGGCGATCCCTTCAGTTTATTTGAACGCTGGCCACCGAAAAGGCGAGTATTTTCTGTGAATGCCGATATGAATGCCTCTTCTAACGTTGAAGTCCGGTACTTTGAATGATGATAATTGTCAATCAATGGACCGACGACGGGCAATGCACTTCCCGCTCGACGAGTGAAGGCTTCATCGCAAAGTTCTTCAAACTTGTCGATGCATTCCCGAACTGTCCAATTCATTGATGCCAATCCCAGTGCCACCAGGCCGCCAGTGCTGATGTCAATTAGCCCAGTTCAAGAGCAAGCAGTCATGTATGTTGCCAACCTTGTCCCGACAATGAGATCTACAAAGCATTGGATCGGTACGCCGCCTAGTTCTATCTGGATCTGTCGGAGGACTTCAAGCTCGACAATACCACGAATTCCACCACTAGACAGTATTAGCATATGTTGAAGAAGTTGGAGTGACTTTCTCCTTACCCGTCGAGTGTTATTATGCGAGGCCCTGCTGATCTGGGGGTAAGATGAATAACCCAGGGATAAGACTCGTTAATAGTAACATCCTCGAATGGGCATTCATCGAACTCGTACCTGTGAGAACCCCGGGGGGTACCGTATGTTTCTACGCAGGCACTACATAAAACGTGCCCGCATGGCAAGAAGTGTTCCGCTTGTCCGAACAAGCAGCAGAAACACGTTGTGTGGCCAACCATGTAGCTGTGCCCTTTGGCTCCCGCATCGCTGTGTTTAGCATGCGAAAATATATTGGCCAAAACCATGGTCTGGTGGATGTGAGCAGCAACTTCCTCCTCGGTCCCAGAACTGTCCTGAGAACGGAGTGCGAGTTCGCGTAGGAGTCCTACTAGACAATAATACACCCAATCTCTGAAAACTGTGCCATGCTCCTCGATAGAGAAATTGGATACCCAGTCCCCTGTTGCGAATACTTTACCGTCGGCGCTTTGATGGCCTTTGGAATGCCCAGACCGCACATTAACGCAGCGAACACCTATCCCAGGATCAACAAATTCGCAAGGCCAATGTTGAATATAGAAGCTCTCAAAAGCATCGTCCAAGTGATTGATATACTTGGGGAATATCAGAGAGGCCGAACCTAGACTGATTGTTAGTCGTAAGATCATATTACATATGTCAATCATGCTAGTACCTTTGTTCTTGTGTCTCGCTGAATCCAGCATTATACACGAAGCAACCATGTAGCTTAGCTCAGAAAATATTCGTCTTCCATCCATGTTATCTTCCGGTCTCAAAGTATTCATCATATCCAAAGCCAGCTTCAGTATATTGCCGCCGAAATCTGCTGGAATAGACGAGTTGCGAGATGATGCCTGAACAAAGTCGAAAGGCGACTCAAGCGTGTTGGAGTAATGGCTGAAGGCTTCTTGTAGATAGTTATGCAGCTCCTCTACATCAAGGAGCATCCTGGCCTGATATCTCGCACATCTAGCTGCTATACATGCTGTCCAAATGCAGCCGTAGAGTTTCCTGATTTGCTCTTCTATCAAATTTGGACGATCTTCGGTAGGCAAACGGATTATCTGAAAAGTATTAGCAAGCGTTACTTTCCTATGTACTGAGACTATTATATGCACCTGTACAGAGCTGTAGTAACATAGAACTAGGTCCACCAGCTTGTTAATAGGCTTGCCCCTTACTCTCCAAAACTGGGCCCATTTTTTGAATGTCTCGTTCCTGTTGACAGTATGCGCAAGATCATCAAGGACAGTTTCAGTACTGTGTCTAACATTCCATGAAGTATCGATGTCACTCTCGGATGCGTTCAGCGCTATAATCGCATGGGGTAGAGCTGGTTGATTTGAAGAAGTCTCTATGGCCGCTGCAGCCCATTGGATGAGCTTCTCGAAGACATGTTCAATAACTCTAATATTAATTGTAGTTAAATTCCTGATTCAAATTTCGGGTTCTTAAGGGTTATAATTTAGATTGGGTAACTTACCTTGGATTCCGCAGTACGAAAACGATAACATCCGAAAATGTGTATAGTAGACGAGGATAAAGGTTTGTCACAGCAAATTCTCGACTTCTGGAATGAGGATCATTAGCCCATTGCAACTCTCTTTCTGATATAATCTTGTTTCTGGAGAAATCGGTTTCTGTGTCAGGGGCTGTGCTGGTTTCTGCTCGACGTTTCCTTTTGAACATTGTAGCAAGTGGCTCGCGCTCGCCGCCCTCTAACCCCTCGCAGTCGGCATATAAGATAGGTCCGGACGAATATGCAGTCGTAGGTTCTAGGTACAGATGGACATCATCAGAAGTGGGTAAGTTTCCCCCACGAGGACCAATTACGGGTGTTGAGTAATGTTCATTACTCTTCACTGCGAAATCTATTAGTAGCTTTATCAAGGTGCTTTTTCCAGCCCCTGTTTGACCAACGAACGAGACAAGGCTTGGCGTTCGGTTGTCTTCGTCGACCTCTGTGTACTGCTCTTGGAATTCAAGGTTCTTTCTCGTAGGATTGGTAGCCGTCATTAGCTCAGTAAATCGTCCGTAATCCTGAAACATAGGAGGGGAATGATCATCGGGACGCTTCACTCCTGTATAATAATAAGTCTCAGAGTTCACGGTTCCTGAATCAGAGCCATACCAAACCAGGCTGTAGATGCATCGGCCCTATGAAGCCGCTCGCAGGTTCCATGATCTACCGGCGGCGATAAGGCGTTGCGTACAATAGCAGCAAGACCCGGGTGTATTTTCTCGTGTTGGACCCCCTCTCTTCTCTTCCTATGAACTATTTGTGTAGTCCAACATTGCCCGCAGAAGTTGATGGCACAGATATTACAGAACCAAATGTCCAAACGCCTATAGCAGACTGCACAGAGGTTCGATTGTTCTTCACGAGAATGTGGGACTGGCTCGAGAGTCGAATAAAGGTGATCGGTGACAGGAGATGGAGTGGGTATCGAGGTAGGGCGCTGTTCACTAGTAATATATATCATATATCAGTCATATATGTCGAAGCGTTTATGGAAAGCGTGCAATAAAATCGGGAGTGGAAGAAAAATGCTCACATGTATGCTTTAGCAGAAGTTGTCGAGGTAGACTGAATGTTTTCACCGAATCCCGGTATTATGCTTCATCTTTGTTAGTGATATAACTTGATTCCGCAGAACAGCATTAATACTAGGTGGCTTTTCCACTCGTTTCTTGATGCGAAATATCTACCGGCTGAGACAAGCTTTCCATAACGTCGCCCAAAAGCGGCAAAGCCGGCTCAGGTGGAGTCGTCCAGGTTTCTTGAGCGTCTTCGAATACATCTTCGGAATCGTCTGTAACTCGTGACGTAAAACTTGCCCGACGAATCGTATGGTGGATTCCTGCCATATTTAAGTGGCCCTACCTGCTCTGTCTATAGCGGAGGCATGAGTGACGGCGGTTAATGGGAACTCCTAGGAAACGTAAAGAAATGGGATAGAATACATAACCTCAAAGCCTCACGTATACCTCCTCTACCAATGTTACCCCTCATTAATGTCTTCACGCAGATACGTATACCTGCAGGCTCTGTGGCGTCAATCAGACGTGTGAATTGAAAGGGTTACAATATTTTTGTGATTGGCTGGAGAATTTCAGGCAGCCAGCGGGCTTTGCAGGCGATCACTGAGAGGTCGGTACCTAAATCCTACCTGGTCCTCGACAAGGCAACGCCGCTGCAGTTGAATGCGCTGGCTACTAAGAGATAGATCTATTTGATTTTGATTATCATAGTCCATCTAACCTTTAAGGTCAGAGTCTTGTATCTCTTCCTCTCTCCCTTTTACTGGTGTCTTTTCTTTTCTTCAAGAAACCTAACCCCCCCGAAATACAAGAAGGCTCGAATATTAGACCGTTGTGTTAATCTATCAGGTAATCTTCGGATTTCTCTTCCTCTTCTCCTGCCTTTGCCACGCCGGCAACCCCCATTTAACCATATACCTCGACGCCATCAATTGCTTCGCCGTGGGCCTCTCCGCCGGCTCAAAGGTCATCATGCCCCTGAGAAAATCCTCCAAGTCTTGCAGCTCTCCGTCGGCAACATCCCACTTGCAGGCTTCCGGCGTCTCGCCCCGGCCCATATCACACAGGCGCTGACGTAGCGGGCGGAAGGCAGGCGTGGAAATCCGTTTGAAGTCCGAGATCCATTCCCCATTTTGCTCAAAGAATTCCGCACGATTCGCCCAGGAATCCCACCACCTTTGCGGCAGCCGGCCCAACGTGCTAACCGTCTCGCCTATAATGTCATCTTTATCCCAGTTAAATGTTTCGAACAACGGTCGTTCGCCAAGGACCTCATAGAGATTTACACCAAGAGTCCATACGTCCACAGCAGGCGTGATAGATTCTTGGAAGAAGTCCTCCGGGGGGGCATAAAGTGCTGGGGTGTGGAGCGTCGGTGATGGCGTCTGCGATGTGATGAAAGATGTCCCATAGTCAGATATAACAATTTCGGGTTCTATAACTTCATTTGAAGGCAGACATGGAATCATCGGGTAGATGACATGAGATGGCGCGTGTGGTTCAGGCATCTTCTCATCCATCCGGCGAACTCGGACCTCGTGTGGCCTGCCAAAGCGGTCGTATAGCTCCGCGGTGGTCAATGAGTCGAAGTTTGGAATCCGTAGGAGGAAGTTGCCCATATGTAAATCTATATGCGATTCTATTAGCCCTAAATAAAATTAGAGTGGTTGCGAATGAGGTACCTCCGTGACAGATTCCACAATCGTGCAAATATGCGAGTCCCATCACAAGCTGTGCGGCAATTGACCGAGCTGCTTCGACCGGGAACATGAGATCCATGCTGTCTTCCTTGGATTTGGAGACGCTGCATCCATACGGCTCTCCAACTAAACATAAATGTTGCCCATTTGGCCCTTCAAACGTGAACTGGTCCAATAGTGGTGGGACAAATTGCTTTCCCGGGTGAGACGAGTTACCATCATTGAGTAGGCGAAGAATGTTTCCTTCATTGCTGCTCCGGGACGCGCCTGATACTAGAAACTTCAGGGATACGAATCGCTGGAGAAACTGGTCGCGGGCAAGCCATATCGTCGAGTAACCGCCGAAGCCCAGTTTATGGACGATCTGATATCGACCATCACGAAATGTGTCCCCAATACTTATCGGGTGGAATCCACCGGGCGCGTATCCTTCAAGATTCTCTACGTCGGGTTCGGGATGATATATCTTATCCAGTGACAATGACGTGCCTCGATAGGCCACGGTTTGAAGCCACCGAGACGGTACACTCACCAAGCTTGACTTCAGTCTACTGGAGCGTCCTTGCGTGAATAAAAAAGGAAGAGATAGAGTATTCCGTTGTGCTAATGAGTTGCCTCTCAGTTTTTCTGCGACTTGAGACGGATAGATCCTCCAGTACCAGTTCCTCATGGTTTAGGTATGCTGCTGTTCAAGAACAGGTATCTTTTCCCTCATCTTTATTCGTAGGCGAGTAGCAAGGGATGAATAAAAATGGAGCTATGCCCCTGATTTCGGTGCACGGACCACTTAAGTACCTAGGTACCATCTCAGGGGTAATCAGGGGTAATACAATATGATCGAATCCGCAAGTTTTTGTTAATTTCAGCTCATAAATTTCTCTTCAAGAATATACGGCGTTACTGGTCTGACCGTCTCGGTTACTGAGGCTGATGTCTATGGGAAGATGTCTGTAAGGGCACCTCCATAAGAATCATAAGAGGAGCCCAACTTCTCAATATCATAATCATTCCAATATCCTCCGCCGGCAACTTGATACAGGGAATACCAATCAGCGAACTTTGTCCGTGCTTGTTCGGCTGTAGTGCCCTGAGACGGCTTTGCGTCATTAGTCACCCAGACAATGGGGATCACCGGCATACCCAGCGTATCCTGCCATGTTCCTGGATCATTGCTCGCACCACCGTCGTAAACCTGCAGATAAACCCTATCAAAAAGTTCTGGGGCGGTGGCATCGATTTGGCTCTTGACGTTGGACCAAAAGCCGGAATTGGTGTATGGCGCAATTGAGTATTTGTATCCGATGTCCCCAAGCATTACGGCGAAGCTGACCGTACTCGACACGTCATAGACAGACTCATCGTCGTTGTTAAAAGCGTCAAGTCCCCATGTAGCCTTCAAAGTATCAAATCCTTTATACAATATCGTTTCTGGGCCAGTCCCACTTGCATTAATCAGGCTGCGGATATTTTGGAATGTTGTGTCGTGTGATACTAGAGATATTTCCACTCTCTCAATATCTGTCGTACCAGACTTGAACGACTTGATCTTATCAGCCAACGCCGTTCCCCCAACGTATGAGCCATTGGTTACGGCAGGTGCATCTACGGCTTCCCCCGCGCCGCCAGTGGAGTAGTATACCAGATCGCCATTGGGCAGCACACCGATTCGGAAGATGAGCAACGTGTTGAAACCGGAGGTTTTCAAGGCAGTCGTGTTTGATTGAATTACATCTTTAAACAAAAAGATACTCTTCACAGTGAGGGCGTCGACAGTGGTGAAAGTCGAAGCTAGCAAGAATAAGCCAAATAACACAGCGGACATCAACATATGGGAAATCATTTTTTGTTGATAGGCAGAGTCATGGATAGTCTCTTTTGACGTTAACTTAAGACTCAAGCTGAACACGATGAAAATCCAGCAGCCCCCTCTTTATTAAATTAATTTGCTGTGGGGCATTAAACCTCATGGGGTATCGTTTAGGCTTGGTGTATGTTGCTTCCAGGCAAAGCCAAGCCCGTGTTAGGTGACATCTTATGATTATCCGGGTATCTATGCCATATATGGCAGCTGGCTAACGCAACAATAACAGTTGTCGCTCCATCTCTTCCAAAAATGCCATAAAGTCAAGCGTACCTATGGTGAGCGTAGCAACTATGCTGTAGCGCGAAGAGCCACGAACCTAACAGCTCATTCTAGACGAGGGTACTGTCATGCTGGACTCGTCAGTCTTGAAGGAATGCACTCCATCCAGGACCACGGGCTGGAGGTTCGAGGCCGATCATGGGAACCCGCGTGTTTGCCAGGCAAACGAGACCCACTCAAAGATGATATCAGGTAACCACAAGGTCTTCAATGCCGGCAAACCGCATCCTAGATTGGAGAGTGTTGATGATCTCAAGGTGGCACTCGCTGACGCAGGCATTCTACAATCTATGCTCATGTTGCCTACAGCCTTGTCCCATGACTAGCACTCAATACACACCCTATCCCAAGCCATTTGTGGCTGTCACTGACCTGGTATCCTCCTCTATATCTTCGAACCTTGTTGCTGGATTGATCAGAAATCCATCTAGAGATAACATGTTGTAGCGTCCACGCTCATCGTCAGCAATAGGCACCGGGTTAGGCTCATTCGCAAGCCGGCCGGTGAAGCCACTAGAAAGCAGTAGCCCCGTGGTCCTTGCCAGCTTGATAGCCTGCATGTTGTCCTGCGTCAAACCTCCGACTTCCCGTTTGAATATGCCCCAAAAGACATCCTGTAAACCAGCGTAGTCCTCATAATAGATCCAGCCATCTCGGAGGTGGAGTTTCCCTGTCAGAGCTTGAAGGGAATGAAGGTTTAGTCCAAATGGACAGACTTCGGCTTCCGCCCAGTCGACGACGCCGATTAAGCGACAAGATGTCTCGTCGACAATGATATTGCAAGTGCCAAAGTCCCGGTGGAGAAGCACCATAGGCAAGGACAAGATAGCATCCATTGATTTGATACAATTTCGGATGATGGCATGGAATCGATCCGGAAGGGCATCGAGCAAGAGTCGCAACTCCTTGACGTAAGTCTGGCCTAGGCGGTCACGATATGCCGAGTCAACTTCTTGGGGGGCTTTCCATGAGAGGGCAAAGAAGCTGCAGACGCTTAGCAGAATGATTGTATGGAAGTTCTAATAGGAGACCGGCCTACTGTGCTACATCTGCCATCAGATTCTTACGCCGGGCGAAGTTCTTTTGCGAGTTCTCGGGAAACCCATGTGCCAAGATGAAGTCTAAGTGAGTAATACCCCGTATACGACTCATCGAATAAACATAAAGGGGCTCTTTCCCATCGATGTCGTCTCCTATCTGGCCTTCGAATGACACCTTTGGCGCTAGAGTTCCGTATATCTTCTGCGCCAGAATGGAAGTCTCAGTCTTGAGGTAAAGGGACTTAAGTCGGAATTGAACAACGAATTCAAGGTCAGGTCCGGCATAGACTGAATAGCTGCAGACGCCCTGCACTTTGATAGGCACTACGCTGCCTCCGGCGAGTTCCCTTGCTCGAGTATCGCATGCAGAACGAGTAGCTGACGTCTTCTCGAAGAAGCTGGTAATCTCTGCATCGTTGGAATATTCTGAGTATGAGATGGGCATCGTGCAATATATCTCCGAAGGAAGTCGTCCGTGACTATGTGGAGAGAGAAGAGAGCCTGTGGGAAGTGTAAATGTGAGCCGTCCTTGTGAGTGCCATTTCGGCACCTCTTCGGTTAAATAGCAGTGCTGACTAATTCTTAGCCAATTAAAATCAAGGATTTTAATAGAGAAAGGCAAGGTCTCGAACTTAGTAACGAGGCGGTGAAGGCTTTACAGCTGCCGCCAGAAACTGTCTTGAGGTAACTCCAAGGCCCCGTTTGCCTCTCTTATCTGTACCTTAGAATGCCGTTCTCGTAAGTTATTATATTAAGTATCACTACGCGACTAAATCTTCCGACTATGTCGGCGTCCACCGGGAGTGGGGGCGGTCAACTCCTTGAACCAGTCCTTGACTATGGCTGTTCCCCTTGGAGAATTAGCAGCCAGCGCGCAGCGGACTTGTATGATTCAGGAGTTAAGCTATGGCTGAAACAGGATCTTGTGGACATTGAACAACAACTCGCGCAATCGTGTACCGCCGAGAATTTCACAGTCCGCCGTATCGACGGCAGTATACTCCACATCAAGAACCCGATGTTTGGAGTTCAGAAGCCAATCTGGTACGTCATGCTAGTCCTGATACTCATCGATAAAAATATTACTAAACTGTTAATCTTACCTCTAGGAAGCCATACATCAAGTTCCAGGAGTACTGGCGTCTCGTCCGTTCCCCACCCAGCGTTCCACCTGAGGCCTATCATTGCACGTATCTTGTCGACTGGGCCAACCAGACGGTGCGAAACTACGAGGGGCCTATCGAGAATGTGCAGCTGCTGTTTGAAACCAGTCAACAACGATGGAACGCGAGTGCGACTTGTGCGGCTTTTACATCGCAATTTCGTAAGCTGCTAGGCGGGGATGAGAACGCGAAGAAAGTAACCAAGATCGTTTGTTTTGGGCTGGGCGACATGAACTTCAAGCCGCCTGATTGGTGGCGGATAGAGAATGACTCCAAGCCAGAAAATGAACGGGAACCGGAAACGAGCGTGGTAGAAGGGGCCTTTACACATCATGCCATTGCGTTGACGATGGCCGATATAACCCGCTCTTGTGCTAGAACGGTGGACAAAACGGTAAGGCTACTTACCCAAGACCCAGGTTACTCGGATGAGACCAAATATATGTTGCGGAAAATAGGGTTTGAAATTGTAGGGGAATACGGGGCCGAGGGCTTTGCGGAACTGGATGACGAGTCTGTTGTATTCTCGGCTTTTGCTGCTGCCCCAGTCAAACAGATCATCGCGGATCTCGCGCGGCCAGTCGCCGTTATATGCGCTGAAAAAACCAATGACAGTGTCTTTAACAAGTTTAAGTATCTAATCCCGTTCCTGCTGCTGTGGTTCTAGCTAACGCGTCCCTTACTCAGAAAACCATACGCTGATCCTGAATCGCCAAGGACGAGACAGATGTGGAAGGGATACGAAACCTGGAGTTTCCCGGTTCAATTCGAGACCGTAAAGCTGGAGGGCTCGCTGCATCAGTTGGAACTAAACGCTAGAATCGGCGAGTAATCATGGTGTAATGAATGAAACTTATCGAAACTATGAACGTGATTAATATCAACTCGCCGCAGGTGCAGAGGAGCCCCCTAAATTTAATCTCGGCTAGAATAACAATCACAAGAAAATCATCTTGTACAGAACTCGTAGGGTAAGGGGTCGTAGATGGGATAGGAGGCTCCATAGTCCTAGAAGTACATATACCACGTATTCAACTATGCCTGGCCATTACCCATAATGACCCCTAACCCAGATATCCCATCTTGCCCTATAGCCTATCAAAAGGCAGACCGTGTTCGGATATCCTATTTGCAGTTAGCCCTGGAACGTTTGAGAAAATAACGAGTAACGTACGGAAATCTTTCTTTCTATTTCTCTTACCGAGCGATCGAGCTCGCTAGCAATTCTTTGCTTTTTATCGTTAGCAAGTAGTCTGTATCGCTCGCATAAATCTCCGTCTATGACACCTTTAACCGGCTTGTAGTAGCTGCGATACATGAGGTGGTCGCGGCCGACGAGCGAGACATCTTCGTTGCGCATATGCAGCTCTAGTGCCTGGAAGAAGTCGGCCTCCTCACGAATGAGGAATGGGATGAACACGCCGATCGTTCCCTGGAAGCCGCTCCAGACGAGGACTTCCTGCCCGCCTACAACGAGGCTTGCCTTTCTAACGCTGGTCTGAATGTCTTGCGTGAAGAAGTGCACCATCGTGTCAAGTCGATTCGGGGCGCCGGATAGGTACTTGTGCGCATGAACCATATCATACCCGGATTCGTCGGCGTCGAGGCTAACCTTCTCCGGACATCGCACGATCCAGAAGTTACCGAACTTGTCGCCGCCAACTACAGAGTCGTGGTCGACCAAAGCTGTACATGTCGTCCACCGCGCGGACATATCATCAACAAAAGGGACAAGCTTGTTAGACTCGTGATTATACACCACCATAGTCACACCGTGTTGGACGTCACCAACGACGATGCGGTTGCCCTGTGTCTGGAGAGAAACGATTAACTGCGGCACCACTTCAGCCTGAACCTTTCGGAGCAATTGCTTCAGACCCAAATCGTAGATTCGCAACATCTTACCAATCCCCGTTGCTAGCCGCCCCTGAAAAGCTATTAGCGCGAGCGGAGGTTCCTCTACCTTCGTCTTGTATATGAACTCAAGGTTCTTTCCGTCGTCAAGGAATCGATACACGTGGATGTAACCCCCTGAGGACTGCCTTGGATTCAGGACCATGTCCATGCCTGTGCCCACGATCAGGAAGCTCTGGCCCTCCTGGCTGGCGAAAGGAACTACTGCAACACTGACAGCTGCTTCGTTACCTTCGAGATCCAGCCTCTGAAGTACTCTCTCGGCAATGGGATCGATGATGCTTATGCAAGAGGCCCAGCGGCCTGATCCATGCGGATAGCCAATATCTTCCGGTGGGAGCATTGTGACCTTCTCGTTTGCCGCACTAGGATCTGCTAGTAACTGGTCACGCAGCTCGGGCGCGAGTGTATTATTCTCAGATTCAATGGTGTAGAAATAGGGTCCATTTGGGTGCTTGACGAAACGTCGTGGGGTGTACGTGAGAGGAACGGATTTTCGGACTAAGTTGTCGCGTAGACTTTCAATAGAGAAGATCCTGATAACATGGTTAGCGTAAGCAGGGTTTTTATGTCTGATGATTTATAGAAAGGCTATGCTCATGCGAGTGTATAATCACTTACCGGAGGTAGTTTGCGTGAATTCCAACAATGCCTTCCTCGCACTGCTCGCTGCTAAAGCCCCAGCCCCATTCTAATCGTTCATAGCTAAGGGGTGTCATCATGAAACCTCTGACAGGATCCATGTATCCCAGCCATGGTTTGGAGCTGAGAGATAGGACGCATGCTTGCCTATTGACTGTGACTTGGACGAGCTTAACGGGTTTAAGGCCGAGAAACCTATGCCGCGTGTCGGTCAATTCTCCCGTGATCTCATCGAGGACTGTTCGAAGGTAGACTCCAGAGTGTAGGCCTATGTGCAGGTACAGTACAAAGCCACCATACGAATCTTCCATTGTCATGATGTTGAGAGCCGATGGAACCGCTGTTAGTGCTTGAACGGACTTACTTTCGAGCATAGATCCTGGATCCAGGCTAAGTATTCGAACAGTACAGTCATCACATCCCACCGCCAAGAAAGCGTTCCGTATACGGCCCTGAGGTACTTGGCCTAAGCTAAGACAAGTCACGGTCCCGAATATCTCCTTTTTCTCATGGTATTCGGCAAGCGACCCGTCGCTAAATATTTCGAAATAGACAATCTCTCCTGAGCTAAGGGCTACCGCAATTTGTTGTTTGTTTGTGGCAGTAGCTACAATAGATCGATGCTGCGGAGCACCCCATTCTATTACCTTGCCGTTGTGAATATGACGGATACCTTTAGAGTAGATTTGGACCAGGCCATTGTCCCCAACTTGCTGGATGGCGAGAGTGCTGACCGACGTAAGAAAGCCAGAGTCGTCAACTTGCCTGACTTCATCCCCAATACTCATGACCAACGTGTCGCTCGCCGAGGTCAAGATAATATATGCGTCATATTTATCGTTGCGTCTAAGCTTCGTCGTCCAAACAGCCGAAACTGTTCCTGGCAGCTCGGATACAACAATCTCGTTGACTTTTAATCCGTGCTTTAGCATCTGAAAGCTGCTCCTTGCGCCGCTGCCGCATACCGAGTAGATTTGTGGCGCGTCATCTTCTTCGGTCAAATTGGCAACCTGAGAGTCCATAAGTGGATTCATTGAATTGATGGATTCAACCAAGGTGAGGTTTTCTAGCGGCCGTGGTTGAAAGTAAACGGGCTGGTAAGAGACGGATGGATCGACTGGGAACTCGTCGCTGGCAAACTCGGGTTCTTCATCATGATCACCGAGTTTTTCGAACTGATAAAGGTGGTGATTTCCAAACTCACTGGCGACGAAGAGAAAGCCACTCTTAAGAATACAAATGCTAGTCGCAATTGGGACGGTATCGAAGTACTTGATTTTGATACGACTCACCTCTCCTGTCAAGTTCCCTGCCCCCTCGCCATCTTGGCGCATGTCGAGCGTCACCTTGAAAAGGTCGCCATCCTCTGTCTGCAGCAGGAAAAAGAAGGCTTCGACGCTATTCTTCAGTTTGTGCATTACCCCTGAGATAATAGTACGTTTTCGTTGCGGGTTCTCGGTAGCACCCCGTCGCCGAGGGATAGGAACACGAAACGCCTCTTGGTTTGAGTGTCGGTAGGTGATGCTTTCCTCTCCACACACGAGAACACCACTTGGACCATCGTTTCCTCCCGGTACCTGGAAGAGTAGTGAAGAACTCGGGTCGACAGGTTCCGACCACTTACGGACCACATGATTCAGGCCGAGGTCTAACTCATAATAAACAAGTTCGACATCCGGGGAGGCTTGGCCGGACGTATCCTGATCAACTTCCGAGTAATCTATCTCCAGTGACGCGAACACTGGATTTGCATAGCCTACATCGAGCGCCACTAGAGAAAAGACAAGGACACCTTGCTTATGAGCCTCAAGAGGCGAGGATATAGTAAGCCCAGCTTGAGAATTACGGTTGAGGACGTATACGAGCTTGTTCTTTTCAACAGAGGTGATGAGACAGGCTCGTCCTTTGGGGTCAGCAGCTAGGTACTGACCAGGCACAACGCGGCGCACGCCAGATCTCCCAAACGTTTCCAGGTGTACGCGGGTGAAGCGGTTCTGAGTTGCCAGGTACTCAAGTACTGCGATACCACCCGAGTCGGAAGCCACGATGATGTAGTCTGAGATGTATATTAGCACTGCCTTTCTATCGCCGATCTAAGCGCGAAACTACGCCTCGCGCTCACCACTTCTAATCACGGCAGACAATTCGGGTAGAATAGCTTACCTTTAGTGCTCCCAGCAAGACGAAACGGGGCGACTGCTCGAATTACACTGAAGACATCATGCGAGACAAGCGGGGATATCTTGCCTAGGCTCGTATCGGGCGATAGCAGCACCAGACGGGAGCCCGAGACTGTCAGAATTTGCTGCTCCTTAGTACCGGAGAATTGACCGACGACGACGTGCGTGATGACGGTCGGGGGTTGAATGGACAGTGAATATAGGAGCATCCTAGACGTGGTCGCCATGTCTACCAACTTAGGGCCTAGTAATGATCCTCAGTTCCAAGTCAAAGTGAGAAGTGAGTTAGAATGCCTCAGTTGATAGTGTAGACAAAAGCCTGCCTAGTAGCGTTTTACTTGTTGGTTGTGGCCCTGCATACCTACCCGGTACCTGTGTACTGCTATGATGAGTCAGCAGGCACGCTTGTCTCGCATGTGAGGGTTCCATTTCGACTATTCAGGTATCTCTCTAGAGTCAGCTGTCTAGAGCAGATACCTAGGACCTAGGATATCAGTAATAGGTTTACAGATATGCCAGTTACCCTCTAAATGAACCCGAACATAGTCGTCGACCGTCGAGTCCCACCGGATCAACTTTGGGAGAGGATGACGAGAGGTATCTATCTGAATAAGTTAGTACGAGGTAGTATTGAGGTGCGATCGGTGCTACCCATTCATGTAGGTCCAATTGGTTGAATAACGTAGTATCGAGAGGCCCGCGCAGCTAGTCACCAACACTCTTGTAGCGAGAGGAGAGCTCTATGCAGCCTGCATGATAGACCTCCTACCTGATTGGGACTGTTAATTAACATCACCACAAGGCCATTCCGCGACAAGAGATGTAGAAGTGTGGTTGGTACCTAAATTAGTTAGAGGAGATTTGCAGCCCCCGTTCTAGCGCCTATTTAATACTTGAAATGCTGTTTGTTCCCCGCCCACTATCGATTCAATAAACCGCCCCCCTGGACGCAATTGAACCCCACTAATTTAGGCACACACGATGTACGTGATCCCCCCTGAGCTCTAGCTCGCTTGGTGCTCCAACATATCTAACACGATATTGACATGCGTCCCGTGAATTTATTATTAGGAATCGAAGCGTCTACAGATCCTTCACCACTCAGGTGCTCCCGTTGCCCTATCCAAAGGAGGACTTCACAGGAAAGACTGTCCTCATCACGGGCGCTAACACTGGTATCGGACTCGAGGCCGCCCGCCACTTTGTTCGTCTCAATGCGAGCAAAGTCATTCTCGGCTGCCGGGACGTGGAAAAGGGCAACGCCGCGAAACGGGACATCGAGTCCACGAACCATGTCGATGCAACCAATGATCCCGGAAGAGTCGAGATGTGGCAGGTGGACCTTGCATCCTTCGACAGCGTCAAGGATTTCTGCCGGCGTGCTGCCACACTGGACCGCCTCGATATCATAGTCGAGAACGCTGGCATCTTAGGAATGACGTACACAGTTGCCGAGGGCTACGAGCGCATCACCACCGTAAATGTGATTTCCACGTGGCTCATGGCTCTGCTGCTGCTCCCGGTCTTGCGTGCCACGAAAGAAAAGTTCTACGCAGCCAGCGCCGAGTCTCAGGGCGACGGCAACGTCCCGCACTTGGTTATTGTCGGTTCCAACGCGCATTTCTACACCGCCTTCGACGGCCGCGACAAGCCGTCCATCATGGAGCACTACCGCGGCGACTCTGACATGTTCCACCGCTACGCCGACACGAAGCTGATCAGCCTGTTCTTCGCCCGCGAGGTGGCGGCCCGCATGCTCGAGCGGAAGAGCTGCGGAAAGCCGGA
>JAOWAP010001517.1:0-32162 GCA_028565235.1 Hypoxylon lenormandii
GATCTGCACCAGCCCCCGCGCCGGCAGCCGCGAGACCGTAACCAGCTCGGGAGTCATTCTGCTGGGTAGGCTGCTCGGCTGTTTGGGAAGTATGAGGGTAATCCCGGGTAGTCGCACTGCTAGAAGCAGGGTATGTGTTGCCAGTAGCCGATGCAGGATGCTGATTGATAAGGCCGGTGTATCCAGCTGCAATGAAGGGATCACTAGCCTGCTGTGGTTGGGTTGTCGTTCCCGTGGCAGATCTATCGGCAATCTTCTCATTGGGATGCTTATAAATAGCATCTGTGTTGCTCGCTCCAAATCCAGTATCAGATTCGTTATGCTTCTTGCCGTGCTTGTCAGTGTGATCCTTAGCACCGTATGCCATGGTGGCAGCAGCGAGAGCTGTACCAGCGTCCCTATCAGTTAATGGCTTGTCATCTTTAGCCGGACCTCGTTCGGTGAACTTCTTCTCCTCCTTAGCCTCATGCTTCTCCTCGTGCTTAGTGCTCTCATCTTTGTGGTCTCGATGAAATAGGCTAGCGATCAAGCCCTCCTTCTTTGGCTCTGCGGATTCGTGTTTACGAGTAGTGGGCTCCAAAGCTTCCTTCTCGTGCTTTCGCTCACTGTGCTTCTCAGCGAGTTCAGATGCACCGAGACCAGCGCCAACACCAGCACCAGACTCCGCCAAGCCTTCTCTGAATCGCGATGAGCTGTGGAGAGAAGTTTCATCCTGGGTGTGAGCATCTGAAGTAGAAAGCGGGAATGTTCTCTGCTGGTCATGGCTCAATTGAGAATCCCGAGTGTGAGCAGACCCCACGACAGGTGTCTCAGAGCTACCATGTCCGGTAACGGTGTTGTAAACACCGGTACCGTGGGGAACGTCGCCCCAGTACGGGTCCGTATGGTCAAGATCACTGGATTGTCTCAAGCCACTTCTAACGACGTTACGAATACTATCGTTCGACTCATTGTCGGCGGTGTTTGACGACGAAGCAGCAGTAGCTAGTCCAGTCGCAGAACCAGCAGCACCAACGACTGTTGTGCTAGCGTGGCTCCTGTTTGTAGAGTCTTGCGAAGTAGACTGTGGGTACTGATTGTTGGTGTTGCTATTATCAAGACGGCTGTATGCGCCAGTCATAACGCCGGGTTTGCTCTCTCCGCCGCGGTAGTCGGTTGTTCCGGATGTCGTGGCGGCGGTTGTGCTTGGCACTGCTTCTCGGTTCTGAGAAACGGCAGCCTTGTTCGAGTCATAGTCGCCCCCGATGGTAGTTGAGTCGCGAGTTTGCGAAGGCGGGGTGCGGCCGGTGTCTCTTAGGCCAACACCAGAATCCGTGTACTGGTGTCCGCGCGAGGCCTTCTCCTCTTCACTCCAGCCTCTAGGGTCTTCAGGCTTATGAAGTTTATTGCGCTGATTAGGTCCCGAGAAAGCCAGACCTGTGTCTGGTTCACCAGGTGTTACGGGGAAGGATCCTGGGATAGATTCAGTTTCTCGTTCAGTTGTGTATGAAGTCATTATGGCGGCTGCTGAATAATATTGGGGTATCTTAGTAAAGAAAATACTGTGCGGTGTCTCGTAGTGGTAAGATGTTTTAGCTTAAAATAAGAAATGACATTAGGAGTACAGGAAGAGCAATCAGTTTTATATTTCTGTCGAGTTGCGTTGAGTGGACCAGCCGATGGAATGCGATTCAGATCGGTTACGCCATCAGCTCAACATCTTCCGGAGTTGTCGTGAACTGCATTGGTTTCCCCGTATACCTAGGAATTGGAACGACGCCAGTCATGACATCAGCTATCGGTAGTGATCAAGTTAGAAATCTCAGTGGCTTTGTCTCGATCCGTTTGCATTGCCCAATCAGGAACTGGGCTATCGTGAACTAAGGGACTGGTGTCGAACGATGCTCGAATAAACGGACCCAACCTCGTCATCAGGTTCCCGATTAACCGGTCACTACTCAGCAGCGCGTCTGATTCCATGGCTAGATCTTGGTCGGTGCCTATTCGGTATGTTTGTTCCTTTGCGTAACTGGTGGTCGCGGTGGTAGTTTGTACGATACGAAATTTGTGATGATTTATTGTTAAGGAGTAGGTACCCATGTGGCCCTGTGGCACCGCAATCTGGGGGAGTTGACGTAGCACTTTGCGGCTGGGACCGCAAATCTTGGCATGTAGCATGGGCTGCATGGGTCCTTGCAGGTGACTACAACTGTCGAAGCTGTGGGGATGTAACAGGCTTTACGTTTACATGACACTACCTACGTAGTACAATCCGATGGAAGGGATGATCAGAACAGAAACGGCCAAAACTTGGATTTACAAACTTCACATCATATGGTATAGCCGCATAATACACATCAGGTAGATACTTACCTATGGTAATTCTGAAGCCCGTCAAGAGCTACCAAAGAAGCCCCTTTCTATGATCATACAAGGCCAAGAGTGCCGCTTGATCCCTTTCCATGCTCTCCCTTTTATGTTTTTCTAGCAACAGTAAAACGCTCTTTGCCTCTTCGGCAGCCTTGTCAGAGGGCATGACTGCGGGAGCTGGATTGCCTTCATCGTCTATGTCTTCACCAA
The DNA here is from genome assembly GCA_028565235.1 of Hypoxylon lenormandii. NCBI lineage: Eukaryota > Fungi > Ascomycota > Sordariomycetes > Xylariales > Hypoxylaceae > Hypoxylon > Hypoxylon lenormandii. The sequence goes on from JAOWAP010001517.1 coordinate 2,560, forward strand.
AAGTTACCAACCTCTCTCCGTAAAAGTCGCCCCTTCTGGTGCTACCAGCATACACACATCCTATCCAGCGGCATCTCCAGCGATTCGCGAGGTCAAATTCAGGATATCCTTGTGCGAGATCTGTTGTCTCCCCGTAGACGGGAGCAGCCACGGGAACGGCTAGGAGCCATAGGTCTATATGTCTCTGCCAAACCTGGCCTTCCACCTGCATGATCAAGGTTGGGCAGCCGGCGGCAAAATTTACGAGCGCGTTTCTGATACGGGCTTCCATGCTAGGGTGGGTGCCGTACGGCAATAACTCGCCTAGGTCCGACTCGTGCAGGTGATATATGGTAAATACGCCCTCAACGATGCCGCTCTCCTTGACCGTCAATCCGCATCCCTCGCCTTGCCCTTCCGCGGCGGATGGAATGAGGACGGTTCCAGTCCTGCCGAAATCAAAGACGGTCGGCGGGCACCACGACCACGGTCCGTACTGGGCGATGGGTATCTCGCCGTGATAGATGGCCGTCCCGGGCAGATGCTTGATTGTCCGTAGTATGTCCGTCACTAGTTCAGGCTCCGTGCGCGACCTATCAACTTCTTTTCGCGGAAGTGTTAACAGGGCGCCGAGCACCATCCGGTCTCTGGCCCACGACGTTGTCCTGGGCCTAAGGATGCGTAAGAGAACATTAAGATCGGATATCCGGTACCCCGCCTTCGTTGCTGGATTGCAGACATCGCCGGATACTTGCCGGATAACCTCTGATGCTACAAGGTGCGGCAGATTCGTGAACCTGCTCTGGTGACGACCCCGGGTCGGTGCCAAGACTTCGTCTTCGAGGTCCTTGATGATGGGTTGGCTGGACCCGTCGGGGGATTTGAACAGAACCTTGACTCGACCTGACCCCCGTCTCGCCGCGAAGAATTCGGCAGCCGTCCATCCTCGGGTAAACCATGGCGATAGCATCAAGGCCAGGGCCGGGGTGCCGTCGTCCCTCCATTCGAAGTTAACGAGCTCCATGTCGTGGATGACCATGAATGAAGCCCTCTCGAAATTCTCGAGCATCTGGTCCAGAGCCCTCCGCCTCGCCACTCGACTGCTAGGCAGGCATATTGCGTCCCACCAAATACCACTGCATCCGAGACGCTGAGCGATACTTTGGAAATATTCGACAAGGCAACGATTCGCGAAGCCAGCTTCCTTCATGCCAACCCCCGTGCCGTCCGACCAAACATGTGATAACGCCATGTATTTGGAGGCTGGATCAAGGTTGATCCTTGGCTGGAGGAGCGATATGGATGTGATATCCCAGGACGAAGGAACCCAGGAGGTCAATGGGGACTTGAATATTATTTCGAGTTCTTTCATAGGAAATATGATTTCATCTCCTCCCTGGAATGCAGCATGTTCCTGGTTGCACTTGTGAAGCTGGGTAAAGTCGGTATTATTATCATTGGCGAAGTTGCAAAACTGCGAGGTGCACCCCTTATGCTTGTCGCCTCGGGGCGGAATATCGCCCAGAGCTATGCCGATCAAGGTGGACAGCACTGTTATGTAACTTTCCGAGCCTTCGACCGCCAAGTTCCAAAAACGGCTCGGGCAGATACCGACAGAACGAACCGCGGGCGAGATATCTAGTCGCATGGCCTCGCGAACAAAGCACGGCTCGTATAACAAATGATAATCTGTCCACGACTGTAAGAATTTACCGCCCGTGGGCGTCTCGTCGTCGAATGTCAAATAGTGCCAATAGAACAAGTTGAACACGCCGACGATGTCAATACAGGGATTGCTCACTAGTTTCAAATGGGCGGCATCGTCCAAGTTCACGCACTCGAGGAGGCCGATATACGGTACTCCGAACCGGAAGAGACCTGGACACCAGCCAGACGCATCGAGCGTCTTATCTAAGCCATTTCGAGTACGGGCCTTCCACTCGGGATCGGACTCGGCCTTGAAACTCTCGGTCTGCCAACAGGACACGGCCGTAGCCATCCATTCCCGCAGAGCCTCCCAGGTGCACGGCGGCAGCTGCTTCAGGACTACCTGCTTTCGGGCCCGACACTCTGGATTTGCGCACTCTCGGAGCTGCCATCCCTTACAGAATCTAGTGATGACTCTCAGGAGCTGTCGTCCGGCGCATCTCTCATTAGCCTTATCATTTGTGAAGGACTTGTGTATGGCTTTATAAACTGGCTCGCACGTGAAACGGAACACGTTGTGGCATTCATCATGACGGCGGCGGGTATTCAACGGATTGAAGAGGGTGTGACGAATGTCGTACAGTTGTCTCTCTGGGGTCCAGACATAAAATACCCTCTCAGACACTTGCTCGACCCCTGGACTGCATAAAGAAGGAAATCTCCGGTGGAATTTCTCCTGTTCATCTTGGCTGTGTAATGGGTTGAAGAGGCTGTCATGGCTGTCATAAGGATTCCCCTGGTCACTCGAGCTAATAATGGGAGGGTCTTTACCACACATGTCTAGGCCGCGCAACAGCTTGGAATATCTTTTCCTTCTGTCCGCAGAGGGGTAATGTGGTGCAATTTGCTAAGCTGGGAATATATTAGTGCTCAAAGCAATCATGAGGCTGTAGAGAGGAGTGCTCCCACTGTCACACTATACCCTGGTGTCGTTGCTGACTGCATTATCGATATCACTGCGATGCATCTAATTTATAGTAGCGTATCGCGGTCCAGGTCGTACCTGGCAGAAACAACTCCACCTTCGACGGCGCCACGAGGTCTTGCAGCGTGTACATAGCATACCTAAGCCGATAGCGGATGATATCACTCGGAGTTTATATAGGACTATATTCGTAAAAACGATATTCTCATTAGAACCGAAAGAACGGTCGTAGTTTGCACCGTACCACCCTCGGTCTCAGCTAACCCTCTCGTCTGCGCTCATAGTTTCGTCCTCAGCCTCATATCCGTACTCTTCAGCAGCTTCCCCAGCTGAACGTGCAGCATTCCATCCCGCATATTGAGGCTTGTAGCCCGGTGGTGGTACCCACTTGGGGGTGAGGCCATGCTTTACCAGCCTTCTCCTGTGTCTCTTGCGCTGCCAGACGTTCATATACATTTCATCGACCTGGGTGAAGTCGGTATTCGTGACCCAGTCCGAGAATTCAGCAAGCATGTCTCCTATTTCTTCTCCCACCCTCCATGTCAGTTCACGCCCTCTACCTCCCGTAGACCATTCATCCAACATGAAGGGCATCGCGTAGGGAAAGTATGGCTCGTTTGGCGACCAATCACATTGTACAGCCGGCGTGCAGTTGTAGTCAGCTACATACAAGAAGCAGAAAATTGACTCGATGATGTACCATATCGACGCAATGAGGGCAATCAGACCGAATTTCGTGAGTTTGAATTTGGGAGATCTTTGGTACAAAGCGGGAATGGCGACGACAGTGGGAGCAGCATCACTCGGTTTCGAGGGGATATATATCTCGCTTTTTACGCTGGGGCCATTCAGATCAGTATGAGCCTGATCTACCTTGTGCTCGGTGTGCATGACCTTATCTTCTAAACGTTCGATCCCCTTTTTGGCGGATCGGATGCCTAGAAGACCAGTCCTCAACGACTTGCTCATCCTGTCGTAAACCTGAAGTTCGCGGTCCCGATCCGAAAGTCCCGAAGGCCCGAAATCGTCGTCGATCTTGTGTATGGTATCGTTCACCATTTGCTCGAGATCTTCCTCGTCAATTTCCTGGTCCTCAATAATGGAATCGAAGTCATCAAGACTCGAATCATCAATTTGATTCATACGTAAAATAGCGCGGATGTCTTCTTTAACAGACGGGGGCTTGGCTGTGTTAATCAGAGGGCGAATTGTTCGACGCCGTCTCAAGGTAGACCTGGGGCGACGCGAAGGCGTAGGTGCTGAGGATGATCGCGGTATTGAAGTTCTTGGGCGTTTCGCATCTTTGCTTTCTTCTTGGGTGACGCCGCCTTTATTTGATGGCTCACTAGAGCTCCTGCTGCGAAGCTCAGGTACACTTGAGATTTGGCTAAGGTTATCCAGGGCCTTTTGCTCGTCTGGGCTGTACTCTTGCTTGACTTTGATAGTAGCAGGTGTCTCAACATACGCCCCAGTGACACGTGGAGTAGGTTGCGTCAACGGGTCAACCTTGTTTGATCGGGGTGTCTCTTCCTCAGGCTCCGATGGCAAAGGCGACGGGGCCCGGACAGAACCCTTCTCGGAATAATTGTCGAGAGGCGCAAACAGTTTCAACTCAGCTTCAATACGATCTGTAGGGTCCACTTCCGAGCCATGTTGGCTAGCCCGTTTTTCTCGGATTGAATCACTAGACAACCGGCTTCGGAGACCTGCGAATCCCACTGTTGGTCTTTCTCTGGAGCCCTTAATTTCCAGATTCTTCGACCTTCTCTTCTCTTCTCGTATTGGGCGTGATCGACTATCTTCTCTACTCTCAGAGTCTCCTTTTGACGGAGGATCATTCGAGACAACCTGTTGTTCAATCTTATCAACAGGAGGGCTAGCGCTGGTCGCTCGTGCAAGACGTCGAAGCAAGTCGTGGGAATCATTACGTGGCAGTTGAGTACCCCTTCTGTCCTCAGTCTTGGGGCCATCTTCCTCTCCTTTAGGTGTATCGCTGAGTTTCTGGTCACTCGCATTTCGGAAGATAGTAACAGGCGTGTCTGAGACATGTTGTCCTTTCGTCTCTGAGCCCGCTTTGTTGTCTGGAGTCTTTGTGGTTTCGTTCGCCAATTCAAGTGAACTCCCCCGTAGATCTTCTCTGTTAGAGCTTCTCCCGGTCTCTGGAGATTCTGAACGTGCTTCGGAATTTCTGACTCTTATCTCATCGAGCCGGCTCGTAGCTACTGCTCGTTTGGATAACGCCTCTATTTCTCGCGCGCGTACTTCTTCAATTCGACTGTTGCGTCGTTTGGATATGGACGATGGTTCTTCCGGCAGAACAGCATTTGCAGCCTCAATTTCCTTCTGTCGGATCTGGTCAAGCCGATTGTTGCTACGGCGCAGACCTGGCGTGCCACCAACTGGGGAATTCGTAGTGCTTGGTGGGCGTCGCGAAGCCCTCCCGTTGGATTGGGCGGTGCGGATACGAGGGCTGTCGGAAATCTGAAGATCTCCGGCTGTAAAGTCGGCATCTAGTTGCCAGTTAGGGCTTTTTTCGGGCGATGGCTGAGCGAGCCGATCGTTCGGGGAAGCTCGCTCGTCGCTAGCAGATTCATACTCGATCGACGGAATAGGAGCATGCTTGTCGTTACGCTTAAGGTCGATCGGACTAACGGCTAGATCCGTTGCGATTGGGTCCTCCTTCGTCGTCGGACCACCATCCCACTGACTATCTCTGCGGCGCGCCGGGGATCCTCTAAGGCTACTGTTGCTGGCCTTCCTAGCAAGAACATTTCCAGTCTCCGAGACTTTAGGGCCAACTCGAGTTTTGCCGAACAAGCCATTAAGCGGACCATTCCCTGCACCGAGCTTGTGGTTTCGGTCGAATTGTTGAAGCCGAGAGCCGAGATCGCCATTTGGTCTGCTAGCCAATGTCGCCTGTGGAATTGCGCCGTAAGATTGTCGTCTCAGGTGTCGCGGAGCCGGACTAGGGGAGCCATCGATACGTCCGTTCATCTCGGCGCTGGCCATGTTGAATGCTTGTTTTATACTGAAGGTGTCGTCGGGGTCGTCGTCGGCCTCTTGCTTTTGGGCCAGCGCAAAAGCCGACTTCATACTCATAGGTTGGCGCATGTCGAGAGATTGAGTTTGTAGATGGCCTAGCCTGTTTTGCTGGTTAAGTGAAGGTGAAGGTGAAGCGGGGGCGGGTGCAATGTTGGTCGGGCGAGGTATTCGGGTTTCGCGCGGCGATTCAGGACGTTTCTGTGATGATACACTGAAGCTAGAGCTATTGCGAATATATTTCGGGCTTGAGTATAGCGGATGTCGAGAGCCAGGACTGGTGCTAGCGTCTGTATCGGATATAATGTTCTCTTTAGATTCGGGTTTATTGGTACTCTTTTTCGACGGTCGTCGATTGCCAAAGGGTTGGGTCGAATTCCTACCACCGCGACTGTTGCCGTTGCTAGTTCCGTTGGGCTTCGCGGTCAGGACCCCTGCAGTTTTTGGTGAGTCGCGATCCATGATATCGGGGAGCGAAGACGGTAGTAGGATGCGAGTCAAGCAAGTAAGTGCATGGTGGATTGAATGAAATATACATGCGCGTCGTGAAGTTCATCAAGGGAAAGAAATTAAGGAAGAGAAAAAAAATAATAGGAAGATAAGCCGGTGAAAAGAAATAAATGTACAGTGGGGGTATCTTTTTCTTGTCCGAGTTACATCAACCCGAACACATTGTGAGAGTGTGGTGAAGAAGGTAAGAACCGGAGGCTATTATGCTATCGCGGCCTGGAGGGCGCTCCTGTCCTGAGATGGCGTCGCGACTTGGGGTGGAGACCCATGTTGATTCCGACTTCCCAAAACAGAAAGCGGTGAATGTTTGCCAGCTGGCCAGCTGAGCTCCCCACCAATCCAGACCCACAGATATCCGCTAGATAAGGTCTCACCTGCACGCTGACCGACCTGACAGCCCGCGTCGAGGAACGAAGCCACATTGAGGCTGATCAGCATCTCTCAGTACGTATCTCTTCAACACCTTTCTCAACATCGTGTTAAGAGCTTGCTAGCCTCGTCACAACTCATAACACCCTGGATGCCAGCCGCAGGTAGCCGGTCTAAACACAATTTTACAGGTCATAAATGACCAAACACTCATGCATCGTTAGTCTGCCGTCATACTACTCACCGGTGACCTAGGTAAAATAGATCCGAATCCTCTCACCGGTTTACTAGGCTGCATGCTCGGGAAATATTGAAGTCTAGTCAAGTACCAAAGGGAGACATCACTCAAATAAGTACGACACTGAAGTTCGATGTCGTTATCAACCGCATCACAACCATCAGAGCAGACTGATGATCGCCAAACACACCCAAGAGCATAACTACCTGGTTACTTTATACATATCAAGTCTTATTCCCAACACGCTGAATACGCTATGCGTCCATGCAACAGTGAATTTCAGTCGAAAGGTTCCATCTCAGTTTGTTATGTATCTCACGAAGATCAACGGTGCATCCTCCAGCCTAAAGACAAGCATAATGACAGAATGGAGCATTGTAAAATGCCGATGCGGGGAACCTTACCGAGAATATTCTGTAGCGCAGACGAAACCATGAGCCTTAGCTGCTTCTAAAAGCTTTCCTCTGAGTGTGTAGCCAAAAGTTCGACGATTTAAACGTTACATGTGAAGAATGCCAGATTTCAAAGTAGCCATCATTACCGGCGGCGCATCAGGCTTAGGACTTGCCGTCGCGGAAGTGCTATCTCGGAAGGGTTGGCACGTACACATATTCGACTTACACGAAGCTACCGGAGATGAACCCGAGGCTAGTCTGAGCAACCGCATTTTCCACAAGGTCGATGTCGCCTCCTGGGACTCTCTATCCTCTTCGTTCGATGCAGTCTTTAAGACTGAAGGTCGTCTCGACTTCGTGTTTGCAAACGCCGGTATCATGGAAAACGGGAAGTTCTTCGAGAGACATGACCTATCTTCATCGCCCCCGGAACCAGAGGAGCTAAGCATCGAAGTCAATCTGAAGGGAGTAATCAGAACAAGTTACCTTGCGCAGCACTACTTCAGGGCGAACGCGAATGGCGGCAGGGACTGTGTCCTTATTATAACGTCGAGTATTGCAGGCATAGTGAGCACTCTCCTGTCAAAGGGCAGACATCATGCGATTCGTACCTCATACCTTCTTAGTACCCTCAAGCGATCACGCCTCTATACGCAGCGTCTAAGGCAGGAATGTTGAATTTCATGCGCTCTGTTGCTCCCGTCTTTCATGAAGATGGCATAAGAACGTATGCCATCTGTCCCGGATCGGTGCGGACAAATCTGCTGCCCAAGGAGTTATGGGATGCGTACCCGCAAGAGTATTTAACCCAGATAGAGAAGGTAACGTCCACCGTCCAATCTCTCGTTGAAGGCACAGCCTTCGAGGACTCTCGGGGGCAGAAATTCGAGAAGTCGACCGTTGGTCTCGCCGTGGAGATCTTTGTCGCCGATGTATATTTTAGAGGACCGCCAGAGCCCTGCAACGATAGTATGAGATTCATATTAGAACATATGCGCCCGGGAAAGGGCGAGAGGGCAGACGAATCTGGATGATAGTACCCCAATCACATGTCCAATTCAAGGGTCATGATTTATATCCAAATCTCCTTTTCCAAGCTGGCCTCATGCGTTTTTCATTTGAGTTATTACTATTAACACCTTTCCTTCATTGGATCATTGGTTTGCTAAGGTTGTTTATCACCTAAATAAGATGACTATGTCATCAACCTCCCTTAAAGCAGCACCCCGGCGTCACGCCCTCTACTCATTCTAGAAGGTGTAACTCTAGACTATCAACATATTAATCCCACCACAGGTCCTTTTCAGTGAGGCTATCTCCTCTCGATATCTGAGTCGCGCTGTACCCGAGAAGATCAAACGGCTCGAATGGACCTTTTCCCAGAGGGCTCATTATCGTTGCGAGTTCGTCTTCTGGGCAACCCCTGGAATTTGTCGGGGACATCAACGGCTCAAAATTGGAAGCAGCCAAGCCCGCAAAGCCATGTCTCCCACCTTGCGCTCGTGGAGACGAACTGTTGTCGTTATTGTTGGGTGGTACATCCGAGGAGGGGCTATAAGGAAACAAGCGTTGCGTCTCTATTGACGATACTTGAGACGACGCCAACGATGAAGAGGCATGCTGCACTTTTCGTCTCTTATACTGATTCTTCATTGCAGTTATAACATCCATGATGGTCGCGCATGCCTCGTATAAGCGGTGATTATGTGACTCCTCTGCTCGCAAGTCGGCTACATCATGAAGCATCTCGGTAAAGGATTGCAGTAGTTTTACGTCTGAATCCTGCCCCTCGCCACTAAGCACATATGCACAAATCTCGAAAAGATAGAGAGGCGGATGAGACGCGATGATGCTACAGCAATCAGGTCAGTTTGGACACAAAACGGGAACTTGATGGTCAAGAAATTAGGAAATGCTAACCGTGAAAGAGTCCCCTGGTGTTCCAACTCTGCTGCAGAGCGCCATAGATGCAGAAGTAGCCTCATACCCCTTCTAGCAACTTCTATGATCTGAGATGCAATCTCATGATGCTCCCTAAATGGTCGCATGTATGATAACTGCGTACAAGTGAATCCGACAGACAGTTCGATCTTCGAAACAGAGTTCAGAGAAATATCAGTGTCTATATCCGCTAGATTAACACCCGAAGAGACCAGCCAGTCATGGAGCTTCTGGTGGAGTTTAGAGATGAGCAGTCGGACTTGGTCGGCAGTCCTCGACGGAGCTCGACGTGCGTATATTTCTAGGTATATCGTCTCTTGGATCTCAGCTAACTTTGCTTTGGCCACCAAATCGCTCATAATTTTATCATCATATGACGCCGTGGCAGGGCTAATGTGCACGTCGGATGCGTGTATGTAAGGGGACGTGCCGAGGGTCGAGCAAACTACCTTGTCGAGGGTGTATAAGCAGTAAGATAAACGTTGTCTCTCGCGAGCACCCTCGTCCCCCTCTATTCCTAGGGCGTATCTGTCCCAATCATGGACACCGATAGACTTTGCGCACTGAGCAGTCAAGTTGAATAGCCTTGCGAAGACGCTCGGAGACATGTGTTCCTGCGCTACAACACACTTGATTGTTATATGTTAGCAGCACTTCGGGGGCTACGTAAGGATAGGTAGTGGGTGCCATACAAGGGATAGAAGAGCTTGGACGTTTATTAGACGAGGCGAAAGTAGAAGCTCCGCGTACTCGATGGCTCTCTTTGCATTTGCAAGGAAGCCGTTCATAAGGTCTAGGTTGATAGATGATCTATTGCGCGCCGACCAAGATTGTCTTGACTTATCCTGGTGAGAAGGAGGCTGCGAAAGGTTCGCCGCCAACGTCATAAGGATTAAATTATTAGAACATACGACTAACCCCAGGTCTTGGTTAACGTGGTTAGTTTCTTGCAACGCCGTGGCTATTCGCATGAAGGACTCCTTGGTCCAGATGGGGAAGTGTGGGTTAACGGTTGCAAAGTACGGCTCGACCATTGCCTTTAAGATTGAAATAGGGGGCGCCGTAGGAGGCGCACCGTTTCGGATGATTTCATCATTTCGGGATACTAAATCATCGAGTTTATGTTGCGCGACGAGAGCACATTCCCTCACGCTCTGACTCTCAGACCCGCCGTTCACAAGGGGTTCAAGAAAGAGGTCTCTAATGTCGTACATGAGAGATTCTAGCGACGTAGGGTTAAAGTACCTCTCACTGCCTTCGACATCGTGACTCCGGAGAAAGTGGCCAAGAGGTCTTTTAAACACCGCCGTCTCGTGTAATGTGGATGTGGTTTCCTCGGGAGTAGGCCACGTGTGAGCAGGTTTGAGTGTTGAGAAAGCGTCCTTGCAAGTTGATGTTCCTGAGACGAGCCGTTTTATTGTATCTTGTGTTTCCGCCAATGCAGCCTTCAAAGATGATCAGTTCGCGTGGCTAATACGTAGAATTAAATGAAGATGATTAGCATACCTCTAGACTTTCGAGCCGCCTACTCATTCCTTCGATGGTGTGGCTCCTTTTACATGTTAGCTGTGCTACACAGCCGTTCTCTGGCGAAATTCTTACAGGAGGGCTGTTTGGTTACACTTCTTGCCATTCCCAGACCATTCGCACTTGTGCCCAAGACGCGTACAGTTAGAGCAAAAAGGCTTCTCTCTCCCACATCGTATCTTCTTGATCCGGCATTGATCGCACACTGCCGGCGTTAGCGAATTCCAATTCGCGTCTAACGTAGCTGGAACCCTTGGTGTTCCCCGCTCACCTGCGTAATCTTTTCCGGTCGTCTCCTTGGACATCTAGTTAGAATCGGCTTAGTTCCCATCGAGTAGATTCTACAAGCGTTGGCATCGTCGTGGGACATTACCTCTTCATGCGTCCGAGCACGCTTTTCCGAAGCCATACTCTTAACGAAGCGGGCACCCTACGGCCGCGTATGTTGACATGAGACGAACACTGCTCATCTCAAATATGACTTTGATGACAAAAGGTACCAAACTCGTTAATAATCAGCGAGACTTGGGGTCCAAAGACTAGCAACCTTATTGCTCCTATGGCCAGATCTCCCGACCCCATTTGACAACCTTGAGTCTGCATGCTGTGGGCGGCGTGAGATTAAAGCCATGTACCTGTGCCAGCAAGCCCTACCTTAAGTCGGCAGAGATCTGGCATGTCTGATTCGATATATGCTTACTAGTCCTCCCACTAAATCCTTGGATACTACGCAAACAGATGCTCTCTTCCAGCTCTTCCACGGCCCCCAAGTCCCGCCTTTTCGATGTTTGGAATGCGATCATAGGCAGAACCCCTGCTAGCGGGACGCGTTCGGCAGGGCCTACAGTGTAGGATCAGCACGTCCCAAGCTTCTTGAGCTCCCAAGCTGAAAGCCAGATGCCTCACACCGGTAATAGGTACTGAGCTGCATGATTCTTACTCAGCTAGGCTTGTTTACCCGACGTATAATAGAGGCACGGAGCCCATTTTCCATCGATAACTGGTCCTGAAATCACATGCGTCCACAAGAGCTGCCTTGACACGATAATCCATCAGCAAATCGGAAATTTCTTCCTTTGATCAACTGTATGGAAAAAATGAAAATTGCCCAAGTTCACCTGATATATGACCTGTTGTAAAATATCGTGAGCATTCTTCTTGGCTGCAAACGCCTATTAGTCATGATTCTCAAGATATCAGTACACTCAGCCATCAGCCTACCTGCGGTGCAACCCTGATGATGGCATATTCACGTAGGACTCGGTTGAATTCGATGATACCCAACTACAAGCGACTTGGCCCAGACCAGTCCTATTTTTACACATTAGGACTCGGTGAACTCGATCGAAAACGTCCCATTGGAGCCTCGGCCCTACATCCATGTAAGCCCCTGACGAGTGTTAACGACTTTTCCCTCGTACTGCTACGTCGTAGACAACCCCGCACTTACTAACCAATCATGGAAAATGCCAACTCGCGATGATGTCGCTCCGGATCGTGCCGCGGTTAGATCGTGAGGTCGATAGAGTTGATAAAGTCCTAGAATAACATGTACGAACATGTCCAAAATGTGACGCTTAATTAATAAAACCCGGTTATCATGTGTTCTGTAACACAAATCCAAGCCAACGGGTGCATATGGCGCCGGGCGCCCCGTAATAGAAACGTTACGTGCTGGTGAAAAGGGAGCAGTGGTGGTAAGTTTAAAGCGACGACAGTCGTCAATATACCTAAAGGTAGGTAATCAACGGCTCGAATTCCCTAAAAGAGAGTCTCGGCCCGAAGGATTGGGTCGCTGCATGCGACTTAGCTTCCTTTCTATCGGTATCGTATGGTAATCCAACCATTCCTTTCGCATGTTTGCTTCGCGTTTGGCAACTAAAGCCGCCCGGAGGCGCGACAAGTACCGCAATAATTTCAGCTTACGTATCAAGTAGAAGCATACCTACCTCCTAAGGTAGATACGCAGTCCCGATCCTACATACGACCCGCGCGGCCCGTTGGGAGGACCGGGGCATAACCCACGCACCCAGCCAAGCTAAGATTGGTGATCCGTCATATCGGGTCTGTTATGTATCCCATGTGTCCCATGTGACAAAGGGTTGCAGCTCCTACGCTTCTTGCCCTACCACGTGCTTCCCAGGCCAATTAGAACTAAAACTTATCTCCTATATTTCGTTGAGTGAGCATTCTTTATCTACCTCGGTAGACTGGTAAGTACTTAGTAGAAACGTTAGATAATACGTTACAACAGTCCAGATAGGCATTGACAATTACCTTGGCATCTTATTTGCATTGTATAGGCATCGGATTTGTCATTGCTTGCCGCTTTGTAAAGTCCGAAATAATCTGATCTAACGTCAGCTATCCACGCCACCACACGGCATTTCCATTGACGCGTTTTAATAAGTCATGATGCTACGGAAGCGGTGAACCTTAATGCAAACTTAGGATAAGGCTACCCAGTCTAAGTTTGGGAGATAGACTCTTGATAGGAAATATGTACAAAAAAGGGGTAAATCTCAACCAATAACTCGAGCCCCTGGAAATATTCAGATAGTACCACCCGTTAGACTACGTATCTTATACCATCCCCATCCAACTTCGAGACAAAACCCTCGCACTCATTCAGTTCCCTTCTGCTCATCGTCTTCCGTCATAACCCTTAGTAAGCCCTCCGCCGCGTGCTGTCCCAACGCGTCCAGCGAGCCCATTCCCAGCATCTCCAGGACACTGATGTCGAACGAAAAGACCTGCTTCCACCAGGCGCGCAGCTCGAGCGCCACTAGCGAGTCCAGACCTAGGTCCACCAGCGGCCAAGACGTGTTCAGGTCCTCCTGTGGCTTCAGGAGCAGGTCGAACAGCTTCTTCCCGATCTCGAGGGCGAGCACCTTGGAGGAATCCGCCGATTTCAGGAGAGACGGGTCGCCCTTGACGGTCGCCAGGAACGTCTTCAGGGTCTCGTTCGACGAGGCTGCGTCCCCGCTGCCGGTCGATGCGTTGTGGTACGCCGCCATGCGCCGGTCTTTCTTCCATACAGCTCGATTGTTAGGGCTGCTTAACGGTATTGAGGAGCCGAGTCCAAGTACGAACGTGTTGCCGTCGACGAACTGAGAATCGCTGGTCTCGATATTCTTAGTCGCCCGAGGAGCCATTGCCACCGCCATCGCATCGAGCAACTCTTGTTCCGTGACGCCCTTGAACCCAGTAGATTTCATCTTGTTCATCAGTCCATGATGTTGTGATATGAAACCGATATCTTCGACCGCCCCGATATCCACGACGGACGCCGCGAGGCCCATCCCATTGCGATACTGTGCGAAGGCGTCTAAGAAGGTGTTACCACTGGCGTAGTTCGCTTGGCCCGGCTGTCCAATTATCCCTGACAGGGAGCTAAATAGCACGAAAAAGTCCAGATCAGCTTCTGCGGCCATAGTAGAATTATGCAAATTCCAGGTCCCTTGAACTTTGGGCGCGACCACCGCATTCCACTCGTCGATTGTCATAGCCTCGAAATTTTGGTCGCGAAGGACCATCGACATCTGGATCACCCCCTTCAATGGACTCGAAGCTGCTGCAACTGCTTTGACGACGTCGTCGGGTTTCGTAACATCTCCTTTCACGAACTTGACCTCGCAGCCCATGCTCTTCAGTTCATTCGCGAAAATGTCGTCCTGAGTTCCTGCGCCGGCGCTCCGCGACAAGTAAATCAATTCATGGGCGCCGTGATCGACCATCCACGAAGAGATTGCCCGACCAAGTCCGCCGAGACCGCCGACTAAGAGGTAAGATGCGGAACTAGAGAATGTTATAGGTCGAGCCCTCTTCTTAATGTCAAAGTGGGTTCCGCAATCATCGATAAAACTTCGCAACGAGATACCAACCCGACCGATGTGCTGACCCTTCTGCATATATCGGAACGCATCCGCAGCTTCGGAGGCCGGGAAGATCTTCAGGGGTTGAACCGAGGTTGTGAAACCCTTATCGTAATACTCTATAGTGTCTCGAATCAGGCTACACAATGGGTCAGTCGTATGAACTCGCTTTAGAGCTGATCAGTCTCGCCGTGAAACTTACTTCGACATTACCCTTGGCTTCTTCCAGAGCTTGTCAATATCAACGCAGCTGTAGCTACGATTCGCCAAAAACGTGTTCATGTCGAGTTTTCCGTTGCCGATAAGATCTCTCTTCCCAATTTCCAACATCGTGCCAAATTCAGCAACGCAAGTCCAAGTGGCGTGTAAAAGTTCTCCTGAAAGAGAGTTAAGCACCAAGTCGACGCCCTCCCCTTTAGTTTCGCGCATGACACCCTCAACGAACGAGCTATTTCGTGAGTTAAATATCCTATTCCTCGGGATTTGGAAGTTATCGACCAAGAATTGAACTTTCTCTTCGTTGCTGACAGTCGCGTAAATTTCAGCCCCAAACATTCTGCATATCTGGATAGCTCCTAGGCCGACTCCGCCGCATGCACTATGTATTAGGACCGACTAGATCATAAGTGATTAGTAGGAGACAAGCGAGAGAATGGACTTGCTTACCTGGCCCTTTTCAAGACGCCCAATATTTATCAGGGAGTGAATTGAAGTGGCATAGGGCATGAGCATTGATGCGGCCTCATCGAAGCTTAGGCGATCCGGAATCCGCACACAATAAATGTCTTGGGAGATAAGGTAAGTAGAATACGCTTGATTCTTCAAGCAACAGACGCGATCGCCGACTTTGAGGTTCTTCACATCGGCACCTACGCGGGTAATAACGCCAGCCGCCTCAAGCCCAAGTTCACGTTTTGGCAGTTCGACTATGCCCATCGCGACCAGAATGTCCTTCGTAGATGCTGTCAGCAATTATTCCACGATGAAGAAAAGAGACTTACCCTAAAGTTCAAACCAACAGAGTGCACCTCAATCTCGACTTCATTGCTGCGAATATCTTCACGCTGTCGCCGGACCCAGTGTAGAGTGTTGAGACGTCCCGGCGTGCCGACATCAAGGATGGCCTTGTCGTTGGACTCTGAAACCAAGAGCTCGTCTCGCAAGGCGAAGGGATATAGTCTTCCAACATGTATGCTCTTGCCCTGGATCGCGTATTCAAAATCGGGCTTGAGTGCATCGTCGTTATCGCGCCTCTGGAACTTGGTGAAGACCTGGATTATTTGATTTGCCACTGCGCTAAAATCATCAACCTCGCACGTAGCAAAGTCCACGAGCATCTCAGAGCGAATCGTCCTCGCCAACCCGATGACTTGAGCATATCTAGGATCCTGACAGCCGATTTGGCAAAGCGGTGTGACCCATAGGATGCCAGCACCGCCGAGGTTGCGTAGAAATTGTCTGAATGTCTCAAAACGAGTAGAGTCCATTCCTTCAAAATACGGCCCCGATACGTCGAGAAGAGAGATGACGTCTTGTCCCGATGGCGGTGAGTCCTTGATTCTACACTTCGTAATTTCGTACCCTTCCTTTACAAGTTGGTCGATAACCTGACTACCATTGTTATCTTCCTCTCCACATAGGATGGTTACCCGTTTCGGCGAAGGCTGCTTGGTCTGAGAAGGTCTTGCAACCATAAGTGCTGTTAGTTGATGCGGTTCATCTGAGTCCAGAATAGTTCCCTCGATACTCCCGAATCCTGCGGCTAAGAGTTCGGATTCCCATCCTTTCGCATCGAAATAAGGCTCGTTGGGTCTACCGTCAGCACTACCATACCACCAACTCGGCAACACTCCGAATATGTAATTGATCCACTTTGAGGATGGACATAATTCTTGCATCAGCAATCGGCCATCGGGACGAAGAAGCTTCTTGATATTCTTCAGGCTTTCCCGGACGTTCTTGGTAACGTGCACAGCGTTCGAAGCGATGATGAGATCGTACTGTCGGCCCTCGAATTCTTGTTCCTCAAGGTCCTTGCTAATGTCTAAGGTCGCGTACTCCATATTCGGGAATGGCTTCTGCTGATCCTTGCCAGAAATAAAACCTGTTGAAGTGAATGTGTATTTGGAACATAAAATTTGACCGTCAGGTCGAGCAAGGCTCCTGAGTACATTAGTCACTAATGAACTTCTTCCCGTCCCGAGCTCTAGGATTTGCAGATTCGGCTTCGAGTGCCCCAAATATTGGATAAACTTGGATACGTCAGACTGGTCTATGAATTCGTAAATTGATGCCAGGGTGTCGCCCGATAATATGTCTAGGAGAGTCTGGCCTGATAATATGACATCTGTTTTCGTCGATATTTGATGGAGGACGAAAGCTGCGCATGCTGCTGGAGTCTCGAAGAGACGTGCAACTAAACAATCGATTCGAGCACGTAAAGATTCTTCGTCTAATTTGATCAACTCTTCTGGAAATGATTGAGAGGCGATCCACTCTAAATATTTCTTTATATGGCTTATATGCGTCTCCGATCCAGAAAGAGCTCGTTGAGATAATAGCAAGCAAAGCTGGCCAAGCTCTTCCAGGAGAGCAATATGAGATGCACGATCCGGCGGCGGCCGAATCAGTTCCTTAACGTCTAAAAAGTCTATATCGGAACGCCATTCGTATCGAGCTGCGGCATGGGTATCGGCCACGTCGCTCGAGAGTGCGCCATCTGCCAGAGACATCCGAATGCCAGAGGCTTCTATAACTGTGAGGCCCTCGGAAGTGCAGCATCCATGGCCGACAATTGAGTGGTTGCTCGTCGCCTTCGCCGAAACACTGGTGATCATATCGGAGGAGCATCGAACAATGCTGAGTTTGTCAATGCTAGTCGGGAGCCAATTCTTGACTTTGCGCGCATAGCCATTCACGGTGGCAGCACTCATTATTTGCAGGGTGCCATCGATGACCGTGGGGTGGATATGGTAATTGGCTTCATCCCCTTGTCTACCGTTGATGACCTTGCCAATCGCCCGGTTCTCTGGGTTGGTTGAGGTCTCTATCGTGTCAAGTGTTTGGAAACACGTCCCAAGATCCAAGCCGGACTTTCGCATAGTCTCGTACCACTTCCGCGCATTCACCTTTCGAGGAAGATCGTCAGGGACATGCGCCTGCGCCGGCCCCAGATTGGACGACAGGGCTGTTACCTCTCCTGAGCAATGTTTCGTCCACACATGACCGTTGAACGAGGAGATGGTAAACTCCCACCATGGACTATTAAGAGAAGTCGTCAAGCGATGCGGGCGGAAGGTGGTCATCATTTCCGTAGGTTTTCCTTCAGCCAGAACGAGTGCCATACTAACAATGATATTCCGAATGCTGAATCCCTCATCGACTTCACTAATTTGCTTCACAGCCTCTCCGGCTATGGCAATGTAACCAGCGAATGGAAATATCACGTCATCCCCGACTTTATGGTCGCGGATCCAGGGCGCGTTAGAAAGATGAAACAGATTTCGCCACGCAGGCTCAATATCCGTGCTTTCGGGGGATCGGGCTCCTAATAAGTCGTGATAGGGATGCTTCCGCTGGCGCCATTCTCTACAGATTCGAGGCTCATACCAATAGCTATCTTCATGATTCCATGGGTATCGGGGCAGGTCCGGAAGACACGAGCCGCTTGGAAATACCGCCTCTAGGTCGACCGCAACATTGAGAGAGTGAAGTTTTCCAATGGCAGTAAGAAGCGACGATATGCAGTTTTGATTGCGCGCCATCGCTGCGACATAGGGGGCGGGCGAGGAAACTTCAGTGAATATCTGTCTTAAAGGGCCGGCGAGGGCCGAATGAGGCCCAACTTCGAGAAAGACCGCATTCTGTCCAATCTCGTGCTGCAGGAGGGCAGTGACAGCTTCCCTAAAGCGAACTGGAGACTCCAGGTTGCTCTTCCAGTATTTGGACCCGAGATCGCGTTCTCCATTTAACAGCTTGCCCGTTACACTGGAAAAGAAAGGGATGGCAGGCTCTTTCCCGGATACTTGCTGTCCGATTAACGAAAGGTAATCTTCTCCAATCTCGGCCATATGGTACGAATGGTACGCTTTATCGACCTGGAGTAATCTGGCTAATACGTCTGTGCGAGACTTCTTGATGGCGGCAACCACTGCCTTGACGTCTTTCGTATCTCCTGATATCGTAACGCTTTTGGGTGAGTTATCACATGCAATAGTGACATTAGGAATTAAGTGTTTCTCGGTATCTTCCCAGCTCATTCCTATAGCTGCCATCGATCCTGGTCGTTTCTGCTTCGACGTTACCGCACCTCTATGGTGAGCCGCAATGATTGCCTCTTCAGCTGTAAGGGCTCCACTAGCATAAGCCCCGGCGATTTCACCACTCGAGTGACCAACAACAGCACTGGGCGTAACGCCGTAGGCCCTGAGAGTGTCGACAAGCGCAATTTGCACTGCTGTGCAGAGTGGCTGAGATAATTCGGCGGCGTTAAGTCGGCTTTTTCTAGCAGGTTTAAGAAGCTCTTCTTCTATGGAGTAAGGAGGAACATCTCCTAATACGATCTTTAAATGCTGATCCAATGAACGAATAGAAGATTTAAATGTTTCGTTAGATTGTAGTAATTCTTTGCCCATGAGCGGCCACTGAGCCCCCTGGCCGGTAAACACCATTACGACGTTGAGCTTTTGGGAGGACTTCGTAGGCGGTGATGCGTTCTCGACTATACCGTTATTAACGATGGTAAACGTTCGGTGAGGTAGATGTTCTCTTCTCAAAGCTAGTGTGTAGGCCAGATCGCCGACCTTTTCTGGATGCTTTTCCACCCAATCTTTATAATTAGCAATCATCTTCGTAAGCGATTTCGCGCTATTTGCTGAGTACAGTAGTAGTTGAGGTGTCGTGGGCGCGCCTTGTGATGTAGTCGACGCATGGAAGCTGGCAGCAGAATCCAGAATTACATGGGCATTCGCACCACCCACGCCGAATGAGTTCACGCTCACACGTTCAAGCCTCTCGGCTGGCCAAGGGGTAGGTTCTATGGGAACCGTAAGCTTTGCCTCTTTAAACGGAATTTTTGGGTTAGGGGACGTGAATCGGATGTTAGGTGGTATGGTGCGATTCTCCAAGGCTAGAACCATTTTCATTATTGATACCAGCCCCGATGACCCTTCCGAATGGCCGAGGTTTGGTTTTACTGATCCGATATAAACGCCGGATTCTCCGAATACTCGAGCAACTGCCTTGACCTCGATAGGATCGCCGGTTGGTGTGCCTGTACCATGACATTCTACCATAGCGGTCTGCGAATAGTCCTTTATACCGGCGACCTTATATGCTCTCCGCATTAGCGCCTCTTGCGCATCGGTGCTCGGCTGTGACATTCCAGGAGTCTTTCCATCAACGTTGTGGGAAGTCGCCCTGATAACCGCCCGGACCGGATTACCATCTCTGATAGCATCACTCAATGGCTTAACAAATATGGCCGTCACTGCTTCACCACGGGCATATCCATTAGCATCGGCTGAAAAGGTCTTGCATGAACC
Source organism: Hypoxylon lenormandii (assembly GCA_028565235.1). Classification (NCBI taxonomy): domain Eukaryota; kingdom Fungi; phylum Ascomycota; class Sordariomycetes; order Xylariales; family Hypoxylaceae; genus Hypoxylon; species Hypoxylon lenormandii. The sequence goes on from JAOWAP010001517.1 coordinate 22,608, forward strand.
ATCCTTTGAGACGATCCCTTGTTCTGTCATGGCCGTAGTCATGGTTGGTGCCAGAATGAGATTGACACCTCCAATTAGTGCAGCTTCACAGTCACCTCGAGAAATTGCCATACAGGCTTCGTTCAGGCCAACCAGTGCTGCTGAGCAACCCGTACGAATCGTCATACTGAAAAAGTTAGAATGGGTTGAGATAAGTTAAAACTAGCAGACGTACCTTGGTCCACGTAAATCCATCTCGTACGACAATCTGTTGGAGAGAACAAAATCCCCAGTGCCGACTATTCGATGCATGCCCCATTGTTGGTGCTCCTTTGCAAACATCTCTAGCCAGTCCTCTCCAAAGTTTCCTACGTAGCAACCTATCGTCTTCCCCCTCCAGTTAGTAAGGCCGGCGTCCTCGAAACATTCTCTCGCGACTTCTAATAGCAACCGCTGCTGTGGATCTGCACGCTCCACTTCTGTTCGCGGCATCGTGAAGAACGAGGTATCCAGAGCTCCTAGATCCACACTCTCATCGAGGAAGCATCCGTACTCTGTTGAAACGGTTCCCGGCTTTCCAGTAGGGGAGTAATAGGCATCAATATTGTATCGAGACTTGGGGACTCGACACCGTGCGTCTCCCTTGGCGAGCAGAAACTCCCAAAACTCCTGCGGCGTCGTCAATCCTCCGGGGAGGCGAAGAGCCATTCCACAGATGGCGATCGGCATGGCGCCCTCGTCAGTGGTACCATTGACGCCATTGGCGACATGATGGCTATTCACATGGTCACCGTTCTTTAACCACCCATTAGTAGAAGTCCCGTTTGTAAGACCTCCGTTAGTTGTGACACCATTAGAAAGATCCCCGCTTCCATTGCTCTTTGAACCGTTGGTCATAGCTTCACCGTTGAGCTTGGGCCCATTGGCTACGAGAAGCCCGTTGACGCTCATGTCCGGCAGGAAATAGTTTCCCGGACGTTGGGCCTTAGCGCTCAGTAAGTAGTGTCATGAGCTGCGTGAGATCTATCATCTGGGACTTACTAGATCTATACCATGCAGCTATTAGACTACCTAGGCAGCGCGTCCCGTGTTTGTAACGGGCTAATCTCTTCCGAGTACGGATTCCGTGACCGAAACCACCCCGGAAGATACCCGCAATTATCAACATGGCATTATGCAATTAAGCGAAAGAGGACGTGATTGATGCTGTGTAGGTGATTAAAAAAAGTGAAGGCAGATATCAAAGAAATAGTGTTAAAGTCTTTCTTCCCTATCCAAAGCTTATTATATGGATATATTTTGAAAACCCCAGCTGTGGTAATTGGTGTTTGGTACTGTAGTCCAGATCACAGTTAATTCATCGCATTGCCCATGCCATCTTAGCATATGTACTTCTCTTAAAGTCCTCACTGTAGGTACCTAAGGTATTAGTTAAAAGAAAGAAAATTAAAGCTAGACTCTTATTCAGCCCGTTTCCTAGACTCTTCGCCATCTTCTCTGCACATGCTCTCCCATCTTCGTCTCAAGACCGGCCAGACGATCCATCCAACAAGGAGACCCATTACAGAGTCGATTATGCCAAGACCTCTCTTCGGCGAGGGTCCAGTCATGTTGGTAAAGAGAGCCGAGGCCGCGAACGAATCTTCGCAGATAATAAACTCGCCTCGGTCCACCGCCGCGATAGTAAGCGAGGCGACCTTCTCAGAAGAGGGAAAGCGACCTTCAAGTTCCTCAAAAGGGCGATCTAGACCTTGGATTCGTTTGGTCAGCGGCGTCTTCGTCTTCTGTTCTAGAACGAAACCGGGAGAGACGAAGTCGGCCGGGAACGCGCAATGGATGGTGTAGGTAGAAGCTGGACAGTTGTATCGAAGGACTTCCATCCTCAGGGTATCCGCCAACGCACGAACGGCGCATTTAGCAGCTTTAGGATCTGAAGTTAGCTTTCTTCTTTTGGCAAAACTGAGGGCGGTAGGGACATACGTGTATAGGCAATAGAGCCTGGTATACCCAGAAACGCGGCGGCGCTGTTGATGAAAATGATCTGGCGAAGCCGTGGCTGGGCACTCTGAGAACCGCCCTTCTTGTCATCTGCGGTCCATATATCGATGACCGACTTAGCTGCGTAGGCCGATGAATAATAGTTGTTTTTCATACAGTTGTCAAGGTCCTTAGCCTCGATATCTGCAAGGAATCCATTCTCGGCATGATTGCCACCAGCTGAGCAATATAAGATATCTGGAACCCGGGGCTGGGCCCTGAATGCCTCGTCGACCTGGTAGTTCAGTCAGTTGCCATTTCCATGTAAACTGAGGCAGATAGTATGACCTTAGAAGCATCGGCTAGATCCAATGATACTGCGTTGACATCCTGGTCTTCATTCAAGCGAGCTGCCAGTATTTCATTCTTGGCCTCATCAAGAGGACCTTGCCTACGTGCAAATATTGTAATATGAGCACCTGTCTCAGTCAGTATCATAGAGACGGAGATATATGAGTAATAAAACCAACCTCGTGTAGCTAACTCCTTTGAAATTGCTTTCCCCAGCCCGCCAGAGCCTCCCGTGATAAAGACGGTCTGCTCAGAACGTCAGTACAATTGGAGGCTGCAATCCTCCTTCATGGAACTCGATCACAGGGGGCTTCCTCACCTTTCCGTGCAGACTCTTCGCAGACCCCATGATATAGCTTCAGCTCTTCAACTCATGCAATTCCGGGGTAATCTAACCAACGTAAGCCGGTTCACGAAGTTTTAGCACTGAGAAGTGGGACGTAAACAAGAGCCAATCGCATCGTCAACTTGCCCACGATCCCGGTCGGGTTCCGCCCCCGAATGTAACCCAGAGCCGAATTGGATCAGATAACTCGATAGAATGCATCCGCATTCTAGCGAGGCTTAGCTGTTGGAAAGTTTGAACTAAACAGAGTATCACAACATTAGTTCCTCAATCTGTTTGCACCGCACAACCCTGCCGCATTCCCGTAGGTACGGCTGAAGGTATCACAAAAAGGGGCAACGTCAATACATCCCTGCTTAGTTCGATTGCTCAAGATGGCGACCCCAGCTTTCCTAGCAACGTGGATGAAGGCCCAGAAGCTAAAGGCCCCTCGGATGAAAGATGCCCCCACTTTCTATCGGAACCTCGAAGAGGCTCTTGATGTTCGAAGGGCCGACCATGCGATGGCCACAAGGACACAGAGCACATGGAAGACCGGCGAGGCCATCGATTTTTGCTCCAACGACTTGTTATCCCTAGGAGCAACGGGACAGCTGCGTACCGAGTTCCTAGAGGAGCTCGCGCGTAATCCCAACTTTGCGCTATATGCGGGGGGATCCCGTCTCATGGACGGGAACTATGACTACGTCGAAAAGGTGGAACAGGAGATAGCCGACTTCCACGGCGCGGAGACCGCTCTGATTCTGAACTCGGGGTACGAAGCCAACGGTGCTATCTTCGCCTCCATCCCGAGGCCAGGTGACGCAATTGTTTACGATGAACTCGTCCATGCGAGCACGCATGACGGGATGGCGCATAGCTTGGCGCTCTGCAAGATGCCTTTCCGCCATAACGATGTTGATTCTTTTAGAGACACGTTAGCCTCCGTCGTGGACTCGCAACCCCTGATTAGGGACGGGTCACGCTCCGTGCTTATATCTGTTGAGTCGATATACAGCATGGATGGAGACGTCTGCCCGATAGAGGAATTAATTGATATTGCGAAAGAAGTCTGCACGAAAGGGAATGCGGTTTTCATTGTGGACGAGGCACACGCCACCGGCATAATAGGTCCGAACGGTGCTGGTCTTATATGTGAGCTGGGACTTCAAAATGAGATTGCAATCCGACTCCATACTTTTGGAAAGGCGCTCGCCTCTTCAGGGGGTAAGATCCTAACTTCATTCTATATTTGGGTCCGGCATTAGCTCATAGTCTCTAGCCGTCATTCTTGGGAACCAAACTGTTAGGTTAGCGCTGATGAATTTCGCGCGATCCGTCATTTACACCACTGCACCCTCGTTCCCAGCCGTCGCCGCAATTCGGTCAGCGTATAATCTGCTAAAAACGGGCGCGACACAAGAGGTAAGAAATACATTCGCCTCGATCTCGGTGTCTGCATGAAGATAACACGTCGTCTAGTCTCAGGAGAAGATCCAGCATCTGGTCAAGCACTTCCTGACGACGATAACATCAAACGAAATCTGGGATGAGGCCAACGATATGGGCATTCTCTCCATCCCTGTCAGTGACAACTGGGAGTTTCGCGACTTCGTGACGCACATCGTGCCCGTGTGGACGCGGCAGCGATACAACTTCTGGTTGGTGTTCCACCTACAACTAGCAAAAATCTCGGCGTTCCCTATCGACTATCCTGTAGTTCCAAAGGGTCAGAGCAGGATCAGGCTCATGTTCCACGCAGCGAATACCGAGGCTGAGGTAGAGCTGCTGGCGAATTCTATTTGCGAGTGGGCCAAGGAGATGATCGACATCGAAAAAGGGGGCGACAGCAAATCGAAGATTCCTAAGGCTGCGCAGCAGATCTATGCTATGATGGCTGATGTCTAGAGTATGTGGTAAATAACGTAATATTGGTATTTTATTTAAAGAGTCGAAATAAAGTATTACCAGCTGAAAACTTTGTACGCCCAGATGGTTGACGATCAATGTCGCCTTTTTTTTTTCCTTCGCTAACCGTTTGATTGAAAGATGACATTAAGACATAACTTCGTTTATTACATTAGAAAGACTTAGCTACGCGGAACCCGGTCCTGTACGGCACGGAACCCGTTTAAGGCGGGGTTCTTTTGACGTTGCGGCACAGCATCTTTCATCCTTCATCCCACGATGGGTGCTGGCCTCACGGGATCTAGCGCAGCTAACGAGAGCTAGGAAAAGCTAATGCAGGCACCCGGGATCCGACGTCTATTTCTAGAGTATAGCATACCTGTAAGTTAGCATCAAAGCTTATGAGCTGTCAGGCTTTTCCAGATCTTTCAGAGCGTATACCATTATTCATGCGAGCGTCTACTCCCTTTGTACGTCGAATTTCAGCTTCTTTTTAAGTTGCTATAAGACGTTGGCAGATCGCCGTTCAGGTTCGTTTTGGCCCTGCCTAGAATAGATATCTCAACTCACGACTAGGTAGTTCCTGGAGGATCTTGCCGCATATCTTCTAGGGCATAGAGGAGCGCTATAGCGGGGTGATCCGGAAGACGTGGTAGCATGGGTTGATTTGCGCACATCTTTCACCGATGACCGATGCGAAATAGTGATATGGTGGCCGTAATGTTGGGCATGATTCCTCTTAGAATAGACCATATATCTTTCACATCTTCAACAAGTTTTGAAGCTGGGAATCCAGGACAAGACCAACGCGCTCGTCGGCGCTCAGTGTTAGCATACCTAAAGGATGGCTACGTCAATATTTAGCCTGCAAGGTGTTACGCTCATCGCTGCGATCGAGTCAGCCCTTATTACCAAAATTTTACCCGAGGACATCGCCGACGCGTACTCCCTAGGGTTCGTCAAGTTGGTGTCCTTGGTCTTCGCCATCAACTATGGGCTCCTATTTGTGTACTCCGCGATAATATATCCCGATTTTATAAGCCCTCTACGAAATATCCCAAGGCCCAAGGTCTGTGGACACATTTTCTTCATGTCCGTTGATGAACTCAAGAACCTCGTGTTAACGCGTGAACTGCAGTGGTGGCTACCTCGGATGATCTACAGTCGGCTGGCTGGAAAGGCAACACAGGCTGAGCTATTGCTAGACATAATCCAGGATATTCCGAACAATGGTCTTGTAGCTCTAAGGGAGGTTACCGATAGCCGTTTATTGGTTACAGCACCAAACGTGCTTGCCGATCTACTTGTGCATAATTCTTATGACTTCGAGAAGCCTCAGAACATGCGTAAGTTCCTCAGCAGCGTTTTAGGAAAAGGACTAGTTACTACGGAGGGAGATGAGCACAAGTTCCTCCGTAAAAATAGTCTCAATGCTTTCAGCTTCCGCCGCGTTAAGGGCTTATATCCTATGATTTGGAAAAATGCCATTGCTTTCACAGAAGCGTTGGCGGAGAACATTCGACAGCAGAGCGCTGAGGCTGATGAGAGCAGTGACCCGCCGAAGGGAAAGGCTGAGATTACCCGCTGGGCGAGCAAGGTCACTCTGAATATTATTGGTATCGCCGGCCTAGGGCATGACTTCAACGTGCTCAAGAATTCCGATGATCCTTTGGTGGAAAACTACGAGACAATATTCAGCCCGAGCAAGCAGATGCTCTTATATTTCATCATATCAGCATGGTTCTCCGTCCGTTTGGTTCGGATGCTTCCCTGGAAGATGAATCAAGTTTTCGAGCAAGCGACGGGGTCACTGAGACGAATCTGTAGCCAGCTTGTCCGGGATAAACGTGAAGCGATACGAAAGAACGAGGGCGACAATGTCGACATACTGTCACTCCTCATACAGTCTGAGAACTTCTCCGATAACGATCTCTGCGATCAGCTCCTTACGTATTTAGCAGCTGGGTGAGTGTGTTCTGATGATATTAAAAACCGCTCCCGATTGCATAAAAAGACTGACATCTGTCTGCAGCCACGATACATCAGCACTTGCACTGACATGGGCATGTTACTTGCTTTCCCTTGACCCGGTTCGGCAGAGCACGTTACGTAGCGAAGTCCGTGAAGCGCTTGGGTCCACGGGAGGTACTATAAGCGACGAATTGGATATCTCCGGCACCCTAGAGCGTCTACCATATCTCAATGGAGTAATTAACGAGACCGTTCGCCTGTACCCAAGTATCCCGGTCACCATTCGGATCGCGGCTCGAGACACCTTTCTAGCCGGACAGCCGATCCCTAAAGGCACCGAAATCCTGGTGTCACCATGGGTGATCAACAGGTCAAGCGCGTTGTGGGGCACAAATGCAGCCGAGTTCAGACCCGAGCGTTGGATCGAGAAGGACGGGCGTCCAAACAACACCGGTGGTGCCAGTAGCAACTACGAGTTGCTGAGCTTTCTCCACGGACCGAGGGCGTGTATTGGACAGAACTTCGCGAAGGCCGAGCTGAGGTGTCTCCTGGCCGCCATGGTTGCTCGCTTCGAATGGCAGTTGGACATGGATGAGAAGGACGTCATCCCCGGCGGCGCAATAACACTTGCTCCTGTGCATGGCTTGCATGTGATGCTCAAGTTGGTCGAAGAGAAACAGACCTAACCGAGATTGCCGGGGTCGTTTCTTCCATTGTCCTAGATAGACATCTCTTGATATTTTGAGGATGAGAATGGAACCATGATAGCCTGTAAGGATGTTGGTCAAGTGCACCTTCGCGAGGTAGCTACAGCTAGGTCTCGGTGCAGTATTATGGGTGTCTTTACCGAGCTAGAATCTACGGTAACTGGATACAGATGCCATGCTATACATAGGAGGCCTCTGCCAAGTTATTCCTCGGTTATATGGTGTCAGGATAGATGATGTGTCAGGTCGAGAATTGCGGCACAGAATAGAACCTCAGTCAAAAAACGAGAGTTGGAAGAAATCCAGAGTTGGTTCTCGAGGTGGAAATATGGAAGTCTGGGAAAATGTTCGGGTTTAAGGTCATACCTTAATACCGATTAATCTCGCTTAAGAGCATCTCCAAACGGTAGCCTAGCGTAGGGCTGAAGACCGCTACAATAAGGTTGGCTTTAGCTGACAGATCCACTGTTTTGCCCTGAACTACTGCCGTAAGAGGCATATCACGAAGTGCCGTTGGAGAGATGTGGATCTTGGATAACGAGCCCACCCCTAAGTAGATGCAAGCCATGAAAACTATCCGACGGGTCGGGTCCCGTCCCTTAGGTCCTAGTAATCTACGGTATGAGGCCGCCGGTGAACATTCGAAGCTTCGTCAATTGTGTTTGTTTCAATAATCGTCGTTAAAATCAAATGTGTCGTTCCTATTTTAAATTTCACCTTGATGATTGAGAATATGTAGCATCAATGCCGAATTGACTGACTATCACCACCTAACAGATTCATCACAGTCCAATCGCTTTCGCCGGCACGATTGGGATCTGACCCCCGCTTAGCTGTGCTTACAGCTGCCTACTCTGCCCATATCCGGAATATTAGACTACGACGTTACGGAGACGATTATTCATATCCAAGTATGATAGACGCCGCTGTGGGTTCAAATGAGAGAGAATCCCTCTCGACTGAACCCAAGACATCGGGTCCTAAGATGGATCCTAGAGAGAATCGACCTAGTGAGATTAGCGATCCTGAAGGAATTGAGATGGAGATGGCAGCCGACGCAACCGATGATGCTGCGACGAACAACAAAAAGCCTATCGGTTTCTACCTCTCTTTCTTCGCCATTAATATCTTAGTCTTCCTGTACTCTCTAGATTCTACTTCAATTGCTGTAGCTATTCCGGTAAGTAGTCGTGTGACCCCTTTTCCCCTATTTATGTCCAATTTCCGGCAAGGTTTGTGAGACCATGGCTGTATTGACATCCCCTAGGCTATCGCAAACGAGCTTCATGGCACAACTCTGGAGTCATTTTGGGCCGGAATCGCCTACTTTTTAGGCCTCGTCGTCGGCCAGCCCCTATACGCGAGCATATCCGACGTCTTTGGCCGCAAACCACCTCTCTATGTTGGCTTCCTACTCTTCACGGCCGGCGCTCTCGCCTTCTCCCTCGCACGGAACATGGCCGCCATCATTGCCGGCCGTATTATCCAGGGCCTAGGCGGCGGCGGCCTGGATGTCCTCGGCGAGATTATTGTATCCGACATGACCACCCTGAAGGAACGTCCGCTGTACTTAGGGATCATGGCACTGCCCATTGCTATGGGCAGTATCCTCGGGCCAACCATCGGCGCTCTTTTCAGCGACTACGTCACTTGGAGGTGGATTGGCTGGATTAACCTACCGCTACTCGGCGTTGCCTTTCCGTTGCTAGCCTTTTTCCTGCGTTTACGCCCTCTTGGCTCGTCGCTCCAGGCCAAGGTGAAGCGCCTAGACTGGGGCGGCATGTCGCTGTTCGCGGTCGGATGCACCCTATTCGTACTACCCCTGAGTTGGGCCGATGCTCTATACCCGTGGAACTCGTACCAAACAATCCTTCCGCTACTCCTAGGCGCCGCCCTCCTTGCCGTCTTCGCGGTGTACGAAGCCAAACCCGAAGCGCCGGTCGTGCCGCACCGCATCTTACGGACCCGAACGGCAATAGTGACGCTGTGCGGTGCTTTCATACACGGGATGGCGCTGTTTACGCTGCTGCAATATATACCTCTGTTCTATCAGGCAGTCATGCTCGACACCCGGCTCACTTCGGCGGTTTCGCTCCTGCCTACCAGCATCACTAGCGTGGTCGCCGCGATCGCCTCCGTGATTGCCATCGGAAAGGCCGGAATGGGCTACAGACCACGAATCTGGTTCTTCTGGTTCCTGATAACGCTAGGCACGGGGCTCCTGATCACACTCGACTCCTCTTCGTCTGCAGGTATGCGCTACGGGATCCCCATGATATGGGGCGCGGGAATCGGCGCGCTGCTGCGTCTCCTCCACCGCCCCATGCAGGCGAGCGT
>JAOWAP010001529.1:0-18094 GCA_028565235.1 Hypoxylon lenormandii
CTTGGGTAGGCCGACCCAAGTGGGCAGTTCGCTCACACAAGTTGGAGCTTGGGGGGCCAGACTTGGGGGGGAACAATGTGGGTCACTTAGCTCTGTCTACGGAGTACCTGAGCCTGTATACGGTCTGTATAAGGTCTGTATACTGTGCTCTAGAGCATGACCAGGCAGTAGTATATCATTTCGCGGGGCTTGTGAGGCATTCGCAACATTCACTCATCGGATTCATCAGTTCCAACGCCTTTATATCAAGCGGGTACCTTTCAATGGAAATTCGATTACAGAACTAACCGATAACTTTTCATCCAAACGTTTCGTCTATTACTTTTTCATCTTCTTTTCTCAGCCCTCGGATAAAATACTCCTATAAATGAGAGGAACAACCACTGCCTCGCGATTCTATCTAATCCGTGCTGAGAAACAGTCCCGAGAACAGGCAGTTAGAAAAGGATCCTCAGATGAACCTTGAATAAGTGGAACTAATTTTCGATGGAACACAACGATGGAGAGACCCTAGAAGCTCCAGTTGCCCTTTCGTGGAACTGGCAGTTGACGATGACTTCAACTGTACGACAAGATACCGAACCACATGAGCCAGGCCGCAAGCTGAACACTGCCTCCTTTTCTTAACCAATGGCTCAAGGCCAGTCAACGACAGCAAACCTTTAAGATTATCTAAATATTGAATTGATGACTACAAAAGAGGCAAACCTGCTCTTCAAAAACCCCCTTCGATACCACTCCAACGGAACCGGTCCCGTTCTCTCGTAGGATGGAAGGATCAGAGATACCGGGCCGTGCGGAAGACAACATGGATCTGTATGCCTACTGTATACACCAAAAGGGGAAAACTTCTATTATCGTCTGAACTGTATCGGCTAAAAACACGGTTGTAAGCCTTGCCGACGCGCCACTGTGTCGTCAGAGGAATCTCAAGTATATACTTTTTCTTCCGCACTTTGACCATTTGCTTCAAATATCTTCGAGTCCTACCTATTGTAAGTGACCTTGCCAGCACTAGTTCTTCGGCCAACTATTCAGCGGTGTCCAAAGTCCACAGCGAGCAATGGTGTGTAGTAAATGATGCAGTGATCATGTCCTGCGAATTGCGACAAGCCTTGCATAACACAACTCGAGTCGAGATGCATCTATACAAACAGACGAATATGCTATTGTTGGTGCAACCCCTTCCGGATTATCTACCAGGTGGGAACATCGATCTGATCTGAACCATGCTACCCTATACCTACGAGTTCTGCTTATCCCAAAGGAGCTGGGTGATATGAGGCTTTGTCCGGGACTATATACATGAATGCCGTGATATCAGTTCGCTCCCAGCGAGAAGATAAGTGCTTCCGTACAAAATAAGTTTCAAGAGGTAAGAAACAACCACACGCAAGAGATACCGTAGGTACTTAGTCCCAAGAAGGATTGGATGGCGATCAGTCCAAAGTAGTACCTTAGTGGTGGTGGTGGTGGTGGGGGTAGTTCGACGGCGTGTGTTTTACGACCAATCAGAGTCACGACTTGTCCCACCGTCCTACGGAGGACAAGAGTTGTCCTGATGCAAGAAAAGGGGGTTCAAGAGCCAAGGAATTTTCTCGTCATCGCTAGACCTGACACTGGTCTAGCCCACACAACCGGTTGACACGCCATAGGCCCGCGGTCGGCTTGTCTTTGCTGCCAATATTGATTCTTATTGATCAAATCCAGCTCGGAACCTAAGCCAGCGACGTGGTAAGTGGTGGTGTATCGACGGCTTCCTCTTCATTCAAGCGGCTTGATCAACGATACCCGACTTTGTACGAAGTACATAGGATCTAGGGTAGCTAAGTAGGTATTTTATCCCTGCATACTTTTCCGTGAGACTTACATAGTAAAACATACACGCGGTTGACCGCGTCCGAATCAAAACCGTAGCCTCTCAAGTACCAATAAGTCGACTACGGAATGATCCACGATGCTCCTCCCCGTCAGCACCTCATCAGAATTCCAGCTGTCTGGGTACCTGATAAACTCCAAGTGTAGTTCAGACCCGAATCGATATTCCTACACAATATCATCTTCTCATATTTCTTTATTTTTGCTCAGATGTAGGGATAAGGACTGTGTGGGTATCCGTGTTGTCTGTACCTGCATTGGCGAGCCAGTAGCATATGGCGGGACTGCATGACCATTCATCGTGTTCCTGCAGTAGTGCGGTAGTCTAAGTAGTATGCTGTCGGCTTCGTGTGCCGTTCCTCGTCTATCCACACTGTGTAACACATCCCTTCCATGTTCCTGCGTGGTATTCCGTGCCCAGTGGTCGAGGGCCCGCGCGCACACACACACGGCACATTTTTTTAACCGTCAGAATTTGGAGTATTGCTCGCCGGCTTGCCATTGCGGTCACTTCCGGCAGCCAGAAGTCTTCCAACTGCTTGCCAGACGACACCGATAGCAATCGCTTATTTCCGTTCGCTCTTATCATCTCCTTATGGATGCGCCCTCGGACAAGAAAGTCAGTCGCGTACCCGCCATGCTGCTCTACCGCTTACCGCCAGAGAGGTCCAGCCGCACGATAGGGATCCCTTGCAAATCCCTCACGTTCCGTTTATGTAGCGAGTGTACGGGACCGTTCGGGAGCGCCAAGCTTCCAAGAATTCGGATTTTTTGGCCACTTGAAACAGTGATAGCCCAGAATAGCAGCACGTATCGGCTCTTCACCTCCAACTGCTCCAGAGGATTTGGAGAGCCGTACTATGTAGAAAGCAAGGGCCCCAACTACCCCATTGTCAAAGCTTTCGAGAACGCGGGATGGATATGATCGCTAATCGAACCATTAGACCAACATAACAAGAAGAAGGAAATACATATTAAAAAGCCCCCAGTTCAGATCTACGAATACCTAACAGACGTGCAGAAACCAACCAGCCAATGCCTCATCATCCCTCGTCAACCGTACAGTGCCCAACGGATCCGAGATACACGCTAACTGCTCACATAAGCGCAAGCCGTCTCTTTCCCCTTGCAGGATTTTGTATGTAGGCCTTCACATTCAGGCCTTTTCTGGTCCTGCAGGCTATGCAGGCTAGCGTCACGTACTTGGCGCTAGCACTGCTTACCCCTGAGCGGTGGTGAGCATGGACCGTGGCCCGTCGTTCGTGGTCCATGGATCTGCAGAAGTTAGCGCATCACGCGTCCCATCATCCGCGTGTACCTTGCAGAAAGGGCTCGAAGGGCAGAAGGGCTACATGTAGGTATCCACCCAACCATTTATCACCGTCTCCCAAAAGTTGCCCAAGCTGCCAAGAGCCCAAATGCCCTGGTGCGCCCTCTACAAACATGCCCTAGGCTTCTCTAAACTCGATCGAGTGAGTTCCATGCCATGCCACGGGCAGCATGTCATTGGTCTCAGCCTCCAACAAAGTTCTTCGTGCCCAAAGGGAGGATCTGGCAAAGAATGATTGTAGGTACTCGAAGCAGTTCAGCGTCTATCTAGGTACGCTGCCACAGTTCGCATCCTGTCGTCTGATCTTTGCGGGCTCGGAAAACGCACCGAGACACGTTCGACCTGCTGCCGAAAAGTATTCCATAATCCTTGCCAGCTACCTATCCACTGCTGCAAGCCGCATAAAGGAGAAGAGTGGCTAGTGAGTTGAATTCCTTTTTTATCCAGTCCGTCATGCACCGTGCGCGCGAGGCGTCTGTTGGAAGTTGGCTAGCTCCCGATTCGTCAACTCACATCTTCCTTACAGGCAGTTCTTCCACAGCCGCTAAAGCCCACTGGCGTCGTCTTGTAGGTGTACACTATTTCTTCACTGTCAACATCAGCCAACCTTTGACAAATCATTCAGTAGTAAATACCGTATCACTCATGCACAACCTTCCAACGTTGCATCATGAGCCAAGACTTTTAAGACCCAAGGGCCACACCTAAAGATCGTACTACAGATCATATGGGAGATCGGCCGGCACCACTGGATTAGTGCGCCCGGCTCTGGGTGTTAAAAGTTTCAATGGTCACCGCAACGTGGTTGTAGAACTCTAAAACATGGAGTACCAACAGTATGTAAACCCCTATTCCTTATCGGATTATAGCTTGACGAAGACGGTGTCCTACTCTATCAACATAAACACGGTATGATACTCTCTTCTTAGGTACTCTCGAGATCTACCTATCTTTTCTAGCAAGGCCGATGGCCCTTCAACTCAGCACACTCTGCTCTTGCGCAGCTCGTATTTCCCGCCCTGTCAGCAAAGGATGAGGCAGGCAAGATGTTAAATAAACTCCGCGACTTTTATGCGTTAGCTATACCCAAGGTATGCATAAAGTGGTTCTCCTTGGCTACCCAATGGTCTTAGATCTTTCCCCCGTGTACCTGCATGAATGATCGGCCTGAGGCTTGATAACGCGCTTCACGATGCTATTCGGCACGTACATACATGTAATTGTCGCGTTGCATCTGCAACCTCATTGAACAAGAAAGTGTGACTAGCCGTAGCTTAGGAGGACCCTTATTCGCGACTCTGATCAAATTTACACGATAGAATTGAAATCTGACGGTTCCGCCCTTGACGTTGTTCCATACAGACTGTAATACAATCTTGAGATGGGAAACTTAAAAATGGGACGAGATATTATCAACTGGCTGGCCCCTGATACCTATAATATAATATATAATAATTTACAACTATGCAGACATGTCACAGAAGATCGTTCGGGGATTGTGGAAGACCAGGGGGAAAGAAATATTCTGCGATCCTTGCCTAGGTCTCAGCTCCTCGCTTGTTCGGGCAGGCTTGCGTTGTCAAACTGACCATCCCCGCTTAAGTTGCTCTGTTAAGAGAAATCTTTGTCAAGGAACACTCTCAAAATGGAAAACGGGCAAGGTCTCGTCATGCACACTTTATCCACTTTCGGGCTCAAGAGGCTGTCTTGAAACGATATTTCGCCATTGTTCCCCTCAGCTATGAAAATGGCCGGCTGGCCCCCGGTTATGGCAGATATAGTGAACTCCATACAGCAGATTTGTCAATGCTCATATATCATATACCTCGCGTATTCATACGCCGTTTGCCCGTCGCAAGCCATCTTGCGCGGCTAGTTCGTCATTCGTGAATCCTTCATTCAAATCTTGAATGTACTGGTCAAACTTCCGAGCTGTTTCGAGCACTTCATTCATCACCTTGTAATCCAGTTTATAGTCTTGCTGTTTCGGCTGCTTCCGTTCCCACCTGGCATACTGTCTTGCCGTCGTGATGACATTACGGATCTCTCTGCCGTTCATCTCGTTTTTGGCCAGCTCCGTGATGTGATCATGCAAGTCGTCAAAGTCTATGCCTTCCTCGTTCAGCTCTGCCAGACGGTCTATGAAGTTGCCCCAGATCTTCGTTCGCTGATCGAGTGTCAAGTTGTGATAGTGGACCGCCAGCTGGATTCGTGATTTGAATGCCTCGTCAAAGGTGCCGACGCGGTTGCTGGTTAGGATAAGAATTCCGTCGTAGTATTCGAGGACGCGCAGGAATACCGACACCAACGCGTTACGGCGGAGATCCTCGAGGCTTCGCTGTTCCAGGAAGACGTCTGCCTCATCGAGCAAAACTACGCAGCCCCATGTCTTGCCGATATGGAGTACCGACTCGAGATAAGTCTCGACAGCTTCCGGCTCGGTTCCGATGTCTCCGCATGTGACGGGGTATAGAGGTTTTTCGGCAATCTCAGCTACACTTTCGGCCGTCAGAGTCTTGCCCGTACCAGGCCCGCCGTGTAAGAGCAAGATCAAGCCGTTGCCTTTTCCGTTGATCAGGTCGGTGGATTTCTCCGCCTCGATCTGGTTGCTGATCAGTGCCCGGATCATTCGCTTGGTTTTTCTGTCAATCACGAGACTGTCGAATGCTCGTGTGTTCCAAGCAATTTGCCGGATCCTGTCCACTTGTAAATCTACCCATTTTTTTCTCTTGAGATTGTACCCTTTAATCGTCATCGGCGTCAAGTAAACGAATTTGCTATCGGGGGGCTTGTCCTCTTTCAGTATTTCTGGTCCAAGATCATTAGTTTTAGTAAGGACTTTCCGGCTAGATTCAGCTTCGTGTAATTCACGATACATCATCATATCGATCATGTACCTTTCTTGATTAGAATCCTGAAATTCCGTATCCATACCATCCTCGTAGGAAACCATGCATCTAACGCGACACTTCCAGATCCACTCCCCCCTACGTTGCAACCTCGATACAATTCGATCGTTGACATATTTCAGAGGCCGGATCTCTAAATCGTCAATGTTTTTCTCTGATTGATCTTTCATGTCGAAAGTGAATCTCAGTTCTGTGGCTTGACGCGAGAACGTGCCGTCGAACGTCCAATTCCAGCACTTAATGATGTAGTATATGACTGCATCCCCCCTGCCAAAGGCTCCGGAGCTTGCTTCAGCATCATGTCCCCATGCTTCGACGACGCGTGGCCCCTCAAGCCAGTTCTTGCTCAGGTAGCCTTGGGCATCCTGGCCATTCAGTTGTACCACAACATCGCCCGGTTTGAACAGATACTTGATATATGCATACGTGATTTTGCCTCTGCTGGTCATGTCGTCCACAAGGCCATACTCTTCCGCATAGCGTAAGTATACATAATCAAGTAATGTTTGAAATTGTCGCCGGAGCTCATCGTCCAAAGTATCCAAAAACTCATTCAAGTTGTCTCCTCTAGTGTGGTAGATGACAAAGTACGGAGCTGAGAGCCTGGTCGGTTCTGTTACACTAGAAAATCCATAGTGCTGAAGAAATCTGTCGACCACAGTGATCAGCTCTTTCGTAGCAAGCTCGATAGTCTCTACGTTGTGTTCGGGGGTGCTTCGATCATCACTGCGAGGGTGAGAGCCGCTGTAATCTCGGTACACGATAAAGCAGATGTCCGGGTGTTTAGAGAGGTAGGCCGGAATGTCGTGGACAGGTAGGTTTCCTACAAGCGCGTCTCTAGACGACGATGCTCCTTCTACCCACTGCGGCATATCGAGATACATCCTCTGGTTGCCATCCTTCGATACACGGTGTATTATTTGCGACCTGGGTTTTACTGGCGCTTCGGGGCCCTTTTTCTTCTTTGCTTGGAGCTCGGATGCGAAATCTCGCAGATTCTCCATAGTTAACGCCGATTCATCTTCGAGGTTTAGAGCTTTCGAAATCAGCCTAAGTGATAAGACCAGCGTGGTATCTTGATCGTCAAGTTTATCTATGCCTGTATTATGAATGCTCAGGCTAGAAGTAGAATTACCAGTCGCCGACCCCAGCCTGGGGTTGCGGTTGGAACCGGTTGCATCTGCCATGGGAAAAGTTTCCGGTGATAAAATCTTTTCAACTGACTTTTGGGTACCAGAAGGTTCTGAAGATGTCGAAGGCACTTGTCTTAGTCGTCGTTCTGGATGTTTCTCCTCTAGCTCCTCTAGCTTCTCCCCTGGTTTCTTAGCTTGAACCTCTCCGTTGATGTTAGACAAAGTATTGGCCAAAATGATGGGACCAAGTCTTAGTCGTCGATCTGGACGTTTATCCCCTGGCTTCTCTGGCTTCTCCTCTGGTTTCTTGGCTTGAACCTCTTTGCCGATGTTAGACAAAGCCTTCAAAATACGACTTGTGAATCCACTATCACAGCTTTGATCTTCTGAAATGGTGATTTGTACGGCTGTTGATAGCTTCTGTCTGGCAAAGTTAATTGGTACTGGCGGCTCTGCTAGATGAAAGAATTCAACAGTGTTCTGGTTACCCTTCAGGTTTCCCTGACGTGTAGGGTGGGAGTATCTTTGCTCTACTTCCTCCTCATCAAACTCTTCGTCAGGTTCATCAAAAGGGTTATAATCGATTTGTTTTTGCCCATCAGACACATCAATAAAATAATCGATTCGTTTTCGCTCTATATCGCTATCGCGTTGGTCTCCGTTCTCGTCG
The DNA here is from genome assembly GCA_028565235.1 of Hypoxylon lenormandii. Taxonomy (NCBI): domain Eukaryota; kingdom Fungi; phylum Ascomycota; class Sordariomycetes; order Xylariales; family Hypoxylaceae; genus Hypoxylon; species Hypoxylon lenormandii. The sequence goes on from JAOWAP010001529.1 coordinate 7,921, forward strand.
CGATCACTGTGATCACTGCCTTCTTCACTGGGGCTTACGTGGTCGTCGCCTTGGGATGGACTGCAGCCGCGCCTGGACAGTGCAGAAGCAGCCGGCAGCTTTATGCCACTTCTAAGAGGATAGTGTCCTATGCGGGCTGTCTCTTGATGCTGTCTAGATGAGAACATTTACGGCGTGATGATACTGAGCCTTGAGAAAGGGTTAATCGTAGGATGCTGTAGCGATGAGGCGGGGTTGAGGTACATGGCGGCGCAAGGCAGTCTTCATGATTCCGCCCACCGCACTATTGGCGGAAATATATGTAGCTAAAACCATAGGTCAGGAGCTGGACATTGAACTGGAGAGGCAGCCTGCCACACGTGACAGTGGCGAAATCGCATATGCAGGCTGTGTTGATCGACTTCTGATCGATATCTTGACCGGCACCTCAAAAGGGAGCCATCCATGTTGCCATGCTTATTAAAATACAGGCGTTAATAAAGGTTGAAGACAGGCAAGCAGGCAACAGCAACAGCCCAATTGCTAAGTGCGGCTAAACCTGATCATCAGTGTCACTATTTACCTAAGTAGGTGACGATTTTTATAGTAGTGTAGAAATATAACAAACTCAAAACGGAGATGTCAGAGGCGAGCACGTTTAGTTCGTGGTACACAGGGGGGAATAAAAAGGGAAGGTATGGCATAAACAGCAGTCAAGTTTGTGATGATATCAAAGCTGACTTATCGAACCAAGAATCGACGAAGCGCACGATGTTTTCCAAGAAGCCTTGGCGGTGTTTTCTTCAGAATTATCCCAAGATCCAGAGAAGACACAATGGATCGTTGACTCCGGGTACGGCAATTTCGAATCTGTGCTCGAGTGTGTTCTTCAGGTCCGAGACGCCTATAAAACACGGAAAGGAGACTCGAAGATGCGCAAAGCGCTGGTCGGACTCTCGGAGAAGGTGTACCACTACTGTGGAATCATGGACGTTTTAGTTTCCCATCATCCGGAGTATGTTGCTCTGGTTTACGGTGCCATGAAGTTCCTCCTCGTTGTAAGTGCTCATTGCTGGCTCGTTTGAGCTTCATCAGGTAGCTAACTTTGGGTCGCTAGGGGCTTCAAAATCATCAGAATCTCCTTGCTCGGCTCTGTGCTGGGCTTAGCGATATTGCGAATATCCTCCCCCGCGCGGAACTCATATTGCAATTGTATCCCACGAAGCAAATCAAACATGTCATTGTAGCGATGTATGCGAATATTCTGAGATTCCTCTTGCGGGCACTTCGCTGGTACCAGGAGAGCAAACTGAAACACATGCTTCATTCTATCACAAGGCCTACAGAGCTTCGATATAACGATCTCCTAGCAACTATATCTTCGCTGTCTCGGGGCATGACCGAAACTGCCTGGGCTAGTAGTCATGCCGAGCAGCGAGATATGCATACCGCCATCATCCAGCAGACGTATGAGCAGAAACGAACACAGGCGATCCTAGAAAACTTAGCGACGGAACTCTCAGGCTTGAAGGCCAGTGTTGCTGATCAGGCTCTGAAGGCCACAGCAATGATCGAGCTGCGCCAGCAGATGTCTGAAGTTCAACTTGTTCAGCTCATTACCCATATAACTGTTGTCACTCTTCCTGATCCCATCAAAGCTTTCCAAGCCTCGCTTTCTTTAACCAAGCGCCAGACGAGATCTTTAGACGGGCCACAGTTCTGGCTTGAACCGAAAATTCAGCAGTGGAATCGATGCAGCGAATCCTCACTCGTTATGATCAATGGAACTAGGAAGGTACGACACCATCTCCAATATTTCTGCGCCAAATCGATTGCTCTCCTCCTGGAAACGGAGATTCCGGTTATTTGGGGGTTGAGGGCTCCAGTTGCTAGTGGGACAACTACGAATCAAGTATCTACAATTGACTTGCTGAAGTATTTGATTTCTCAGGCTATTCGCACCAACAAGAGCATTCATAGCGATGCGGCTCTGGCTCCGCGTATTGGCGCATATATCGGAGCGAAGACCGAGGAGGAATGGATCGCCGTTCTGCTCTCAGTGCTTCAAGGCATCCCGCTGCTCTACATCATTCTTGATCTGGAGGTTCTGAGTCGGTCTTTGCAGGGGCCGGCACAGGACTTCTGGCCCGGGGCATTCTTGCGATTGTTCTCGGAGCTCTCGCGACGCAGCACTGGGACAATACTTAGGGTGGCACTGGTGAGCTACGGATCGCTGCTCCAGAAGTCAATTAGCAGGGAGTGTAAAGATTTTATGGTTAATGTTGGAAATACGTACCAAGCGCGAATTCCGGTTGCGAGACAGAGTGTCCGTCAACGAACATTTTCTAATGTTGGTAATACACAATCATTCGACCTCAAGGCAATGACTGGCAATCAACGAACTCAGGGTACTCTAAAACGGGCCGCTCGGCGACGACGAAATCAATAAAGCTATCAATTAGGGAATGCTTGAATTTAAAGGCTGCTCTTAAAGACTCGTGGTACTGGGACACCGTAGCCGCTCCCCTTCCTTACCAGTTGGATTTATTCATTAATTCGAGCTTAGACAGATTTGACAAGTACCCAGAGACCTTGAGACCTAAATAGGCGTAGACACCAAGTTAATAATTGTGGCTCATTCGAGTTTCACTGGAGCATTTGAAAACTTATAAGAAAGTTGACCCCTTTTTGCTCACTAGTCTATTAATGCAGAGCTGAAGTGATGATCCTTCTAATTTCAGTGGCACCCTAACCTCTGAAATCATTCCCATGTGAAGTTTAATCATAGCTCTTTCATAACCTCGGCCACGGCCTTCGCGGCGACTCGCTTCCGTTTATCCTCAGGCAAGCCGGCACTCGTGTCGCGCACCGCCTGGAGCTTAACCATCATACGCTCTATCTTTCGGATCTCGTTGTCTGCTTCCTCCCCGTCATCCTTTTCTAGCGTCTGCTTGCTCGGCTCGCCATTCAAGAAATCCTCTTCGTTTTCTTGGCCGGCATTCCAGATAGCCTGCTTTAGACCGGCGAAGTCCTCCCGATCGAAGCCGAAGTCTAGACTCTCCGGCTCCAGTTCGGGCCCTTTGCCGTTCTCGTCGGCGTCTTTCCCGATGCCTAGCTCGGCCTCGAAATCCTCGATGTCGGACCCGAAGTCGCCGGCGGATGCTTGAGACCAGTCATTCGACTCTAGTGCCTCGAGAGCTCGGGGAACGCCGGTTTTCTCTGTATCACTTATGAGTTTCTTTACATCACTTTCCGTATAAAGAAATATGAACTGCCTCGAACATACCGCCGAATTCATTACGTCCTTCTACGGACTGATTGCGGACCTGGACGAACTCGAGTCCCCATTCCGCACAGCAGTCTTCCCATTCATCGACGTCGTCAACTTCTCCGACGCCTAAGCACAGGCCTACCCCGTCCCAGGACCAACCGCCCAGTCCATCTTTAACGACCTTGCCGACATTCTGGATGAGTTCGCGGGCGGCCTTGCCCTGGTCTGACTGTGGCTGGGCGGGCAGTACGAAGACTACTACGACACCACCGAGGACTTCAAGCACCTCCTTGGCTTCCGGGGACAGGAAAGAGCCCGCCCATTCTGATGGCGACGATATAAGATCTAGCCATATGGGCACTTCGGCTGTGTAGTAAGCTGTCTTTATAGAGAGGTTGTGTGATGAGCCGGCTAGTGATGTTGATGTTTGTTCCGGATGGCTGCCAGTAAGATCTAGTTATGGGTTAGCATCCGTGATGACGATAAGCCATATATATATGAATTAATAGGGGCTAGTAAGCCCCACGATGAATTTTAAAGTGTTAAAGCGGGATCTGTGGTCTGCTATGGTACAACAAATGAGATTGGAATTTTGGGTATTACCTTTGATGACTCTGGTTAAATGCTGCGTCGAATCCGTCAATGACACGGCTAATATACGACGAGGATTTGAAATATCCATATCGTGTGAGGTGATACCGCAAGATATCGACGATGGGTGTTTAGTTGGTTGTATGTTTAACGGGTTTAATAAACGGGGGGTGTAGGGTGGGTGAATGGAGGGGCATTTTGGGGCATTTGGGGCCGAACGCTAGCCCCGCCATGTTATCATACCTGACTAAGCCGCTTTGTTTGCACTTACCCGGTAGTTATCAAGACCCGAGATATCATATATAGAGGTATCCGGTCGAACAAGTTCTTTTCTTCTGTCTTTTTTTCCAGTCTTCAAACCCTCACAATCATGTCTCACCCCGAGCCGTCTCAACCGGTCCACCTGACCAAGGCGTCGGCAGTTAAAGAATCCGGAGGCCAGACCGAGGGCATGATACGGTCCAACGCAATCGTCGATAAATGCGATGGCATATGCGCCACCAGCATGCTCGCAAAACCGCACACAGCTTCGGCAATCCACCATCACGGAGAACAGGACACGATAGTCTATGCCGTTAAGGGTAGGGGAACTGTCGTTAGCGAAGGCGGATCCAAGAGGGTAGATCTAGAACCGGGAGACTACGCACTCATCCCCGCATTCATGGAGCATCAAGAGGTCAACGACGGAGACGAGGACGTAGTCTGGACCATAGTGAGGAGCGGGAGGATCCCCGAGGTTGTCAACCTTACCGGCTGGAACGGAGAGCCTACCAAGGCCTAAGAACATTGGGTCTCCTCTATCATTGCATGTGTAAAGACTACCGACAGGACAATTCGGCAAGACCCCATTCCTCTATAAACACTGATCTTCTGTATATATGCAATTGGTATATACGATACTCCAAACAGCATACCACGCCGCCTCGTCTACCAGCTAGCTCTCTATGTTCAAAATCGCATGCATCGCCGCCTCTTTATTGCCATGGTATTTGCCATGGTATATATATAATCAGCCACGCCCACCGTTGTAGTCGGCGCCACCTGCCCTCCGAAGTCTAGCCACGATATCCTTCTCGTCGAGATCGCCGCGGTCCCGCGCGTCGACCGAAATGCTATGATGTCCGAGGGTTCTCTTCACGTTGCCGCTTTCGATGGACACGCGCGCCTTGCGCATGACCTTGGTACCTTCGCCGATCCAGACGATAAGGACGAACTTGACCCGTTTGCTCTCCGTGTCGTTGGCGTACTCGATCCGCACGTACGCGTACTGCGCCTGGGAGTCGTCTAGCTTCGTCGCCAGCTCCGTCAAGCCCCCGCTTCCTGTCCCCGTAAGGGTCAGCTTGTCACCCACCGCGCTCGCATACGATAAAAGAAGCCAGTTCGTTGCGTCCTTGTCCGAGCGCACGGCGTCGTACGCCGCGAGGACGTCGGGGGAATCGACACCGGACATATTGAGCAGGAAAGGGACCCTTCGGGGGTTATTTAGGTGGATGCGTGGGTGCGTGGGTGCGACGGGAGGCGGGTATCTGTCACTATAACATATGGGCTGAAAAAAGCAAATTGGATAGGTTTTGTTGCCAATCTCGAGTATCCTGCTCGGAAATTGTTCTGGAAACTGTCTCTTCGCAAAAGAAGTCCTAGACCTTTTTGAGCACTCCCGTCTCAAGTAGCATGAATCTTGGGGCCGTTGACGGTCCGTCAAGTCTGGCCACAGCTGTACTTCCACTTTTGAATTACCCCTTTTTTCTTGCCAAGACCATCACTTGTCTGACTAAAGGACATATGTTCTGGCAATTACCTGGATATAATAGAAGTACACCTTGTCAGAACGGCTTATATTTTCTCCAGGCTATCTTATGCAAGCTAACTATTCGGTCGTCCTAATCTATACCTAGCCGAAACTCAGCATCAAAGAATTCGTGAGTTCCACTGCCAACTCGTTGCGTCTGTCCGCCTCCAGGTAACGTCACGTCCGCATACGCGTTAGGCGGAACGTCTAAAAGTAAATGGAACCCAGTCTCATCCACCTCCCACTGCGTCGAGATCTTTCCGTAGGGACTGAGGTAACTGGCTTTTGCCCAAGTGAGATTACCACCAGGTATCACATTTACTCTTACGGTTTTCCATCCCGGATCAGCTGGCGCCAGACCGCCCACTACCTGGTAAATCCAATTCGCTACCGACCCGACGGCGTAATGGTTGAAGGATGTCATTTCGCCAGGATTCAACGAGCCGTCTGGAAGCATGCTATCCCAACGCTCCCAGGTTGTAGTCGCGCCCATCGTGACTTGGTAAAGCCAGGAGGGGACAGTTGTCTGCAGCAGCATCCGGTAGAATGTGTCGGTCAAGTTGTGCTTGGTTAGAGCAAGGCCAAGCAGATGAGTCCCTGCAAACCCCGTTCCTACAAGGTAGTCATTGTCCGCGACGATTTTCTGTAGTCGACCGGCAGCCGCTGTAGCTTGCTCGTCATCTTCGAAAAGGTCGAAGTATAGCGGTAATGCTAGTCCAGTCTGCGTTTCGTTGGCGACAATGCCATCCGAGCTTATCCAAGCCTCTCTGAAAGCCACCTTCAGATCCGCCGCCCATTCTTCATAACGAGTTTTGTCTTCCTCGAGGCCGAGCACCGATGCCATCTGTGCGACCAATCCAGTCACATAGACGAGATACGCGTCAGCAACGTACGATGAACTTGTCGTTGCTCTGCCCGCATCGTCCGGGGGCGCGAGCGGATCGAGCCAGTCACCCAGTTGAAAAGTTGACCGATTCCACAGACCATCCGTGCTTCTTGGGATGCCGCTATCTAACCATGCCTTCGCTCCGATATATTGAGCTCGGAGTGCCTCCAGATCTCCGGAAGCACGGTATGTGTTCCAAGGGTTTACGACGATTGCATCGCCCCAAACTGCAGTCGGCGCCACAGGCCCTGCTGCGGGAACTGATGGAATAACCAACGGAGGTGCGCCTACAATGGATGAGTGCGTTAGTCGGGTCTCGCTAATATTAGCAACTGTATTCTGCGATAGTTCACTAACCTTTCACTTGCTCCGACTGGAAATCCTTCAGCCAACCTCGCCAGAAGCCAGAGGTGTCGTACAGAAAATTGGCAGTCGGCGAAAATGCATGACTGTCTCCTGTCCACCCAAGTCTCTCGTCTCTTTGTGGACAATCTGTTGGTACGCTCATGAAGTTCCCCTTCATACTCCACTGCACATTTTTGTGTAGCTTGTTTATCAATGGATCGGAGCACTCGAAGGATCCTGTCTCCTCCATGTCTGAGTGCACGACAATGGCGGTGACAGCGTTCTCATCTAATGGCGTGTCATCCGTGGGCCAACCATCTACCATAACATATCTAAATCCATGATATGTAAAAGTCGGCTCCCAAATCTGAACTCCCTTGCCAGAGAGGGTGAAAAGGTCGGTCTGGCTAGCGTTTCTCAGGGGACGTGTTGCAATCTCACCATTTTCGAGAACTTGGGCTCATTAGTATGCCTATTATCGAGTTCATTTATGAATCGGATAATGCTTACCTTCAGCATGCACCAATTTGATAGTACTTCCCTCTGGTCCGGTTACGCGTAACCGAAGCCATCCCACCAAATTCTGGCCAAAATCAAGAATCGTCTTTCCAGTTGGGCTTGTGAGGACTTGTTGCAATTTGACCTCTTCGATACGGCGGATCGGGGGCCCGTCTGGAGCGGCTAACCGGTCGTACGGTGATTTGAGCTCCTTGACACTTATCCACTTTGCCGTATCTGACGCTTTAAATTCAGGGGATGACCACCCAGTCTGCTCGAGTCTCGAGTCATATACCTCGCCGTTATAAAGCTCGGAGGTGATTATTGCTCCTGTACTAGCCTGCCATGTCTCGTCTGTTCGAACAACAGCCTGAGTTCCATCTGTTAAGGTGATAACTAACAGAGCCATGGTGCCCGGAGTGTCGCCCCAGAGATTGCGATTGCCGGCTCCAAATCCAAGCCGTCCCGCGTACCATCCTTCACCGACATGGATTCCGAAGACATTTTCCCCAGCAAGAAGTAGATTAGTCACATCGTAGGTATCATAGACAAGACGGTGGTTATATGACTGCCAACCGGGAGCGAGCACGGCGGTGCCAACAGGCTCGCCATTTATCGACGCTTGGTATAAGCCATAGGCGGTAATATATAACCGTGCTTTCTCTATACCACCGGCTACTGAGAATTCTTTGCGAAAGAGTAGTGGCTGATGCGGGAGATCCTTCTCAGTTTCTTTATCTGCGCCTATCATTAGAGCCCCCGACCAGGCGTCCTTGGTTAAGAGGCCAGTCTCGACGTTGACAGGATCCGACCAGGGGGTATCAGGTTGGTCGTCTTCGCCATAGGCTCTCACTCGAATTGTCGCAGATTCAGCAGATGTTAAGGAGACTGTCGGCCATGGTACAAGAAGAGAGCTTGAGGAATTGGCGTGGAATAAATCAACTTGCAATGGATCGTCTGGATTCTCTCCCTGCCGGGCTACCTCGACGCTGTATCCACTTTGTGACCAGCTCGAGACATTGCCTTCGTATCGCCATGATATGCGCGGGCTTGCCTCTCCGATACCCAGCGCTATTCGATGATGCTCAAAGGACACTTGAGAGATCGTTACCGCCATGCCGGAAGTTGGCCGTTGGGCGGAAAGGTGTGAAATAAACGTGGCTTGACCCGGGTATTTCCAAAGGTGTTTAAACACAACCTGGCTAAGGTGCATGTATCATGGCAATACTGATATCGCCTCTAATGGTTTGGATCTTCGTATCCAGCATACGAGTATCAAGGCAGCACCAGTTAAGTCCCAGAGACTTGACTTTAGTTCTAGGTCGACACCTAGCCAATCGATAGTGTTTTAAGAGCATACTTGCCGGCTATATCAATACTATTGAGCCCCTCGTGGCAGGCCACGGAGCCTCGGTGTCTGATTTCAATTTTACCCAACCCCTCTCGTCTGAATCGGACGATGATACCGTCCCGGTGCGTCTAGACCCCGAGTCTGGGGTCCCCGCAAAGATCTGCATCGAACCGTGGGGATATAGCCGGGGGCCATCCAGCACGTGGGCTGACTCCGCGACGATATTGTACCGAATCCGCGAATGGGCCATACCAGCGTGTATGTAATAACGTATGTCATCGAGGTCATCTTACTCGCTTTACTTCCAACCAAAGGCGTCCCCACCAAATGCCAACGGCACTCCTATCAATAGTCCGACGTAGTCCCATGGCGCCGAGCATACCATCATCGCCCGAGACTGTTCCCCAGGCTATTACATCAAGATTGTTATAAGCCGTTGACTCTGTATACACAGCCGCACCGCCAACAATTACACCAAGATGAACACTTATAGTAGCAGATGCTCAGTCATTGAGCTTTGCAAAATGGAGCTCTTGAGTAGCTTTAGCGTTGATCAATTTCCCTCTACTTCACAAGTCACTGCCACAGTTTCAGAGTCCAATCCGAGCTGAAGGCCCTGTGGCTGACGATATCCAACGGTCTAAGTTGGTAGACATAGAAACCTCTCGCGTAGCATCAAGATCCCGCTGCAACTCGGCTATCTTCTGCTCCATCGCAGCAACACAGTCCGGTCCCAGCACCAAGCGGAGGTACCCATCATGCCCGTCAACAATAGCATTGAGGATGGCCCGCGCGGCCTTAGCAGTATCTCCGCGGAAGTAACTATCCAAGCCCTCTTCGTCAAAGTTAGACACCAGTGTGATCGCGGAGTCGAGCGCCGTGCCCTTGTATGCTTCATTGACAGGGTCCACGACCCCCGTTGAGGTGAACGTGGTGCGGAACCCGCCCGGCTCGACGATGAGCACCTTGATTCCGAGCTTGTCCCCTACCTCGCGGCTGAGCACTTCGTGCATCGCTTCGGAGGCCCATTTACCTGCGGCATACGCACCCCGACTAGCGCGGCCTGTGAAGCTATTTTATCTCTCTCTATTAGCTGAAGCATCTTAGAAGGGACAAGAGCACAAAGAAAAAAAGAAAAAAGGAAGAACTCACCCAGCACCACTACTAATCAGCACGATATGTCCACGGCCACGAGCCCGCATGCCAGGCAGCAAAGTCCGTACGCCACGCATTGGGCCGAAGAAATTAACCTCCATCTGCTCACGGAGAAGCGGTTCCCTACAGTACTCCAGATATTCGCATTAGCCTGAGCTCCCTACACAACATATATTTTTTCTTTTCACTCCTCAAGAAACGTGGAAGGGAAAGAGGGAAGAAAAGGGATGGGAAGAAGACATTATGAAAGCCCAACCTCATATCTTCTACGCCCGCGATATACCAAAACCCGGCATTGTTGACCAGCAC